>JAKFQP010000061.1:6875702-6912609 GCA_023375905.1 Nycticorax nycticorax | reverse complement strand
TGCCAGAAAATAATACACAAGATTTATGTTGTACTTAACAGCAGATGTAAGCATTGGAGCATTTTCTTACCCCTCCTAAGTCTACTACACCACCTTGCTTTATGGGCTTAAACCCAAAAAACCACTGAATACTCATTGGTCTTGCACAAAGAATGCAGACATTTCTCAAAGCCGGACCAAATATACAGTTACATATGGCACACCATATGTGTACTCTGAGAGCATTTATCCTTGAGAGCATTTTAAGTGTACCTTATTGACTTGAAAATGGGACAGCTCAAGAGGATTGTTCCCAGTTTCTAAAACATGATTTAAACCACAAAATTCTTCATGAATTTTTCAATTATTTCATGCAAAACCAGAAGTAAAACAAATAAAAGACACACCTGTGAGATTCTAAGCGGCAACTGCAGTTAGGGGCTGGAACGCTTGACAAAAAAACCTTTCTCTATAAGTTGGAATATGCAGGCACACACAAGCACACAGGAACCTGAATTGGAGAGAAATCAGAACTCAGCTTACCTCCTTGTACACCAGTGAAACTGATCACAACAGCAAATATTCAAAAATTTCAGTTTACTGTAAACACACCTCCGGTCACTTGGGATGGCTTCCTTAAAAAAAATTAAAAAACTAGCACTTGCTGAAAACCTACATGTAATCCTTTGCAATAAGCACTGAGAAAACATAGTCACGCATAGCATTGATTTCAAGACATGCTATCAGTGTGATGCGTTCAGAATCTTGCCACTTATTTTCAAAAGGATGGAATTAAACCCTGGAAACATGCAAATGCAGCATGTGCCACAACAAATACCATTCACAGCAGGAAAACTCTAGATTAATAGTTACCACCTCAATAAATATAAATTCCTGGCAGTTAAACAGCAAAACATTCCCATATACTTGTGAATTACATTTCTGAAAGTTCAGGAGGAAAAAACCCCAAAAACTGTTAACTGCACTCAGAATTATGCCAGTATGGGTTTGTGTAGTTTTAGAACGTATTGAATTGCATTTTGAGACAATAGGTGTCCATATAATAAATGAACATGCATTAAACTAGAGTTGACATCTTGCTTTTTTTTTTAAAAAAAAAAAGAAGTATGATTGCTACAGCAAACAATTCCAGATATACCTAGATCTGTTGAGCACGTCTAATTACTCCAGTGGATCTAGATGCATTCAATCTATTTGTATATACCAACTGAGTCACAAAAAACAGCCCCCTCCAGTTCTACCTAACAAGCAGGAGAATGATAGAAGGTTCCTTTTCAGGTGGTTTTGACACAAACATACTGGAATTATATTACATCTGACCACCTTGGTGGCCCCTACTAGACCTGCTCCAATGTCCCTTGTACTGAGGAGCCCAAATTCTGAGGCTATCTCACAAGTGCCACACAGAAGGAAACAATCCTGGTCACATTCTTAGTAATGCAGCCTGAGATGCAGCTGGCCTTCCTTGCTGCCACACTGCACTGCTGACTCATGTTCATCTTGGTGTCTACTAGGACACCCCACAGTATAGACCTGCTTCCTAGACAGTCAGCCCCTGCCCATACTGGTGCATGGGATTATTTCATTCCAGATGCAAGACCTTGCATTGCTCTATAGACCTGCTTCCTAGACAGTCAGCCCCTGCCCATACTGGTGCATGGGATTATTTCATTCCAGATGCAAGACCTTGCATTGCTCCATGCTGAGTTGCAAGACGTTCCCATCAGTCCATTTCTCCAGACGGTCCAGGTCCACCCAAAGAGCACCCTATTTACCAGTGCTTTGAATGCTCTCTGCAATTGGCCACATATTTGTTGAGTGCACTCCATCTCATGATCCAAGCCATTAACGAAGGCACTGTGAAGTGTTGGGCTCACTGCCAATGCCCGTGGGACACCATTACTTGCCAGTCTGATAGACTTTACACTACTGATCACCACCCCTGGAGCCCAACCATTCAGCCAGTTTTCCACTGACTATATTGTCACTTACTTAAGCCATATTGCACCCATTTGGTGATAGGGAGACGATGGAAGACTGTACCAAAGGTCTTGGTAAAGAATACAACATCCACTGACCTCCTCTTGTTCACGGCACAAGTAACCTCATTATAGAAAGCAATGATGTTGGTCAGGCAGGCATGAGTTGCCCTCGGTAAATCCACGCTGACTGCTCCTAGTCACACACTGTTCTTCTTGCATTTAAAATGGCTTCTACAAGGATACGTTTCCCAACCTTCCCAAGGACTGAAGTGATACTGACTAGCTTGTAGTTGACTGGATCCTCCTTCTCATGCCCAGAAACATGCTCCAAGAGGGTGTGCTCCATGATCTTCCCACAGACTGAAGTGAGGTTGACATGCTTGCTGTACCCCACACTGACCTTTTTGCCTTTTCCAAAAATGGGTCAAGATTTGCCTTTCTGCAGTCATTGCATATCTCCACAACATTTTGAAGATTAACAGAGAGCAACCTCACAAGAGCATTGGCCAGCTCTCATAGCACCATGAAAACATTCTATGTTTCTTTGTTCGACATTTTACTATTAATGTAACAATTTTACTATTAATGTAACAACAGAAGCTCCTCTTGTTGCTGTTGACATCCCTTGGAAGTTTCAACTTGCAATGAGGTTTGGCTTTTATATCACCATCTCTGCATGCCCAAGCAATGTTTTCAAACTGTGCCTCTGTAGACTTCTCTGCTTCTGCCTCCTGTATGCTGTCAGTTTTGTACTGGAGCACACTGTTCAGTCTCCCAATACATCTAGTGGTTTCCTGAGTATCAGGATAGTCTTTTCTTGCATGTTATGCTATCCTTACAGCTCTGCCAGCTTTCCTGAGCTCCTTCACCCTTCAAAGCTACCACTCACAGGTCCTACCAAAGTGTCCCCCGAATAAGTCAAGATCTGCTCTCCTGAAATTCAAGGTCTGTACTCTCCTCATCCCACTCTTTCTGGGCTCTAGCCATTTACAAGCAAATGTACCAAAAGGAAATAAAATCCCACTGTAGAAAGAGGGAGAAAGCTGCACCCTCAGTTGAACAGATACTTACATAGTTTCTGATCTGAACTTCAGAAATGGGAACCACATGAATCAAAAAATTAAAGATGCCACCCTGCACAGTGCTGCAAAGCTTAAATGGCAATGCAATTGCAAAACATTGTAAAAAATGCAGGAATCCAATGAATCCAACTCTAATGGCATTTTTTTGACGAGCACATTAAAAACAAATAGCATTGGAAACCTGACAAGCTAGAAATCCAACACCACCACCCTTAACTACAAAAAGAACTTCAGGCATCACAATGACATCATCATTCAACAAAGCACATCTGTCCATACTAAAGGAGTCTGCTGAGTGGGCATGGATTTGCCTATGTACTTAATACTAAGCAAGAAGGGTTCTCTTTCTTTAGAAATTACATTAAAGAACTAGAAGCTATAAAATATAGGTAGGTTAAAACATCTAATGCTCAAGTATTCTGAGGAGAAAAAGAGAATAAAACTTACTTTTAATACATTGTTTTATTATCTATTTCCCCACGCAAATTTTGCATGGGTACAAAAAGCAGAAAGTTTTTTATCCCAAATGCACACTTAACAAAATATCTCTTCATAACTAAGCTGTGGAATATTATTTCACACTAGTAAAATACAAACATTAAATGCTATTTTATGATCTATGCATATGATTTCATAGTTATTCATCTTTGCAAAAATAAGTCTTTCTTCTCACTATACGCTATTTGGAACCCTTACTTGCTCTCTGCTGACTTTGTACCCCCAAAGAAACAGATTATGGAAGATGATTACTGTCAGTGTTGTCAGAGTACCATTAACATCTCATGCTTCTAAGAAGAGGTAAAAAGTTCACAGACAGCATTTAGCAAATTTAAAAATCACCAAAAGGAAAACTTTAAGGAAGTAGTACCCAAACAGCAGTGGTCCCTGTTGTCTGAAAGCTTTGAAGAGATATGCTTTCACATAACATTCATGTTGGCACCTGGAGGTCAACCAAACCGAGCAGTTCAAGACTTCAGTCAGAAAATGGTTAGGACTTGCTAAATGCATTCTTGAGCTGGGCACACCTCCCCATGATGCTATTTATTCCTTTATATCCCACTTTTCTCAAAGCGCCATTTCCAGTCTTCCTAATAGCAATCTCCATGGAAATACCATACAATCATTTGTGCACTCAGAGCAATGATATGATGAGACAAAACCAGTAAGAACAACATGTTCAGGAGCAGCACAGCTGCTGTTGGTAGTAACTGCAGAGCCAAAAGATAGCCAAAATCATTGCAGAAAATTCCAAGTATAATTTATGAAGCAGAACCTCAGGACTACCTAATTCTGGAGTTAGTTTAAAAAAAAAAAAAAAGCAAACCCTTTTCTTTACCCAGTGTATTGCTTTTTGGCACTGAAGACATGAAAGCTATCAAAATTAGGTCAAGACTTATGACACTGTGAAAAGAAAGAAATAAAACAAAAAGGTGGGGTTTTTTTCCCCCTTCTTCAGTTTAGGCAGCTAATTTAATCTGGAGACCACTTTCTGTTAATTTAAAAAAAAAAATTCTGAACAACTGCTGTGTCAGCTGGAGGAACTATGGTTACTGTCTAATCTTGTCAGTATCTCAAGCCCCTTCTATAAACAGGTATAAGCATCAGTATTTCTTGCAGACCTTTTCTCTCTGTCCCAGGAATGGCACAATTTCCACACAATAATCCCAAGAATCGGAAAAGTAACAGCAGAATAGTGTTTCCTATTTTTGACTGTCTTTTACCACAAAACCAAGGAGGGCCAGGGTCATGAGAGCTGGCAAGGATCTCTACAGTCTTTCAACAACAGCCTTGAAAACTACCGACATTCTTTAACCCAGCTTACAATATCTGGGATAGCATTCTGTCTAAAAGAAGATTCTAAGTGGGTTTTTTTAACAGCTTAGAGCATGGTGTAATTTATTCTCATGTTGCAGCTGACAGAGATGTTAGTGTTATACAAAATACAGCCCTTGCAAAGGCAGCAGCATCACCCTGAAACAAATCCATCCATATCCAAAATAAGCTCCACACGAGCAGTTCTTTCTCATTTCCCTGCATCCAGAAATAAAAAGTAATACATGAATACTATGAAAGGGAACAACCATCTTGCAGATTCTTACAGTAGTCCTCTCCTAAATACTGCAAAGGACCCTGCCAACCTAGCTGGTCTCAGCAGGCATACACTAAATATCCCCAAACTTACGCACATACAACAGCAGCTTACCTTGTTAAGCTGTAACTAATTACATCTTGCTCCTCCTGACACATTTGTTTGTTTGTCCTAAGCCGTGTGTTCTCCTATTCTCATTGCTGAAGAGGCACTCTACACCATCAACCACACAAAAAACACCCACACCAAACAAAGCCCCAACAGAGACACACACAAAGATAAAAAAAACAGACAAGGTATAGGAAAGGGACCTTTGCTTATTATCCCAACATAATCAATATGAATGGTAAGCATCTGTGGTGGGTTGAGCTTGGCTGGCTGCCAGGTGCCCACCAAAGCCACTCTACCACTCCCCTCCTCAACTGGACAGGGGGAGAAAAAATAATTAAAGGCTCATGGATCAAGAGAAGGACAGGGAGCCATCACTCACCAATTACCATCACGGGCAAAACAGACTCAACTCAGAAAAATTAATTTAATTTATTATCAATCAAATCAGAGTAGGATAATGAGAAATAAGAACAACTCTAAAGACATCTTCCCCCCACCCCTCCCTTCCCTCTGGGGTCAACTTCACTAACTCCCAACTTCTCTACCTCTACCCCAGAGTGGAGCAGGGCATGAGGGTTATGGTCACGCTCTTCCCTTGCTCCAGCATGGGGTCCCTCTCAGGGCGGGCAGTCCTCCACGAAGTTCAACATGAGTCATTCCCACGGACTGCAGTTCTTCATGAACTTCTCCAGCATGCACATGGGTGCAGTCCTTCAGGAACAGATTGTTCCAGTGTGGGTACCCATGGGGTAACAAGTCCTGCCAGCAAACCTCCTCTCTTCACAAGGCCACAGGTCCTGCCAAGAGCCTGCTCCAGTGTGGGCTCTCCATGGAGTCACAGCCTCCTTCAGACGTATCCACCTGCTCCGGCATGGGGTCATCCCTGGGCTGCAGGTGGGTATCTGCTCCACCATGAACCCCCATAAGCTGCAGGGGGACAGCCTGCCTCACCACGGTGTGCACCACAGGCTTCAGGGGAATCTCTGCTCCGGTGCCTGCAGCACCTCCTGCCCCTCCTGCTGCACTGACCTGGGCGTCTGCAGGGCTGCTACTCTCACAGCTTCTCACTCCTCTCTCCTTCCTGCTGTCGTACAGTTTTTTTTTCCCCTTTCTAAATACATTATCACAGAGGCACTACCACTGACACTGATTAGCTCGGCCTTGGCCAGTGGTGGGTCCGCCTTGGAGCCAGCTGGCATTTTGTGCATCTAACATGGGCGAAGCTTCTGGCACCTCCTCACACAAGCGACCCCGGTAGCCCCCACGCTACCAAAACCTCACCACGTAAACGCAATGCAGCATGCTAATGCTGAGAAGGAAAAGCACTGCTAATGTAGCTGAGCCAGAGAGGGGTTGTCATGGCTCTGCACCCTCAGATCTGGTCCATACTAGTTTATCAGAAGTAATTACGACAAGGTAAGCTGAGCTAAATAACAGAAAATGGTGGCTGGGACGGCTGAGATCACATTCCCTACATTTACTGCCTTTTCCTCGACTCTTGATTCAAACCGGTGCTCCTGCCAAACCAGCAGAGTACCTGCAAACACTCCCACCGCTTCCGCGTCACACGTGCGGCGGCGCTTCACAGCGCCTCAAAATAACCAGGTTTAAATAACAACAAAAAAATTAAAAATTAAAAAAATTAAGAAACCCACACCTGAGTAACGGCAGCGGTCGTTGTTATTTCGCGGCCGGCCTGACGCCGTGCCAATGTCGTCCCCGTCCCCCCCCCCGCGGTGACAGCCCCCGAGGCCTCGCCGGGGGCGGGCCGCCCGCCCCGCTGCGCGCCCGGCGCGTTCCGGCCCAGCACGGGCAGATCCCGGCGGGCCCCGAAGAGCGGCCCCGGGGGAGAGGCGGCCCGGCCCGGCCCGGCCCGGCCCCACCCCGCCCCGCCCCGCCGCGGATCCGTCCCCGCACCGGTCCAGGCGCGGCGGGAGCCCAGGGCCCACCCCGCGGCCCTGCGCCTCGGCGCTAGCGGCGTCCCCCGCGCCAGACCGCGCCAGGCCCCGCCAGCACAGCCGCCGCCCCGCGCCCCTCACCTCGCCCCGCCGAGCGACCTGCCGGCTCCCGCGGCGCCTCCCACCCGCCCCCCGGCAGAAAACCGAGGCGGACGCCAGCGCCGGCCTCAGGCTCGGCCCCTCCCCTCCCCCTGCAGCGGCGAAGGCGCCTGCGCGGCGGGTGGCGCGTGCGCGCTGCCTGCCGGGGGGCGGGCGGGGCCCGCAGGGGCGGCCGCGGGGGCCGGGTCGCGGTCGCCGGGTCGCGGTCGCGGGAATCCGGCGGGTTTTTTCGAACGGTGCCGTGGTAGCAGGACGGGCCCGAGCCACCAGGGCGCTTCCGCGTGGCGCGGCTGTGGGAGCGCGCCGCCGAAGCTGCCGGGCGTGCCTGGGTCGCAGGGTCTGGCCGGGCTTCGCGCACCTGCGCGCCCGGGCTGTTGTGCGGGATGCGGGGCATGAACCCAGCAGCCTCACAGTGCTGGGCCAGGTGCGGCCTCTTCCTCACATCCCAACTGAAATGCAGACTTAAATCCAAAAGCTTAAACAGAAGTGAGATAGCGTGTTGAAAAGGATGAGGTAATCCATTATGTATTCCCTAAATAGGGAAAAAAAAAAGCCTTTATCAGCTTCAAAATTACTGCAGAGGCCTGGGGGTCCTGGTGGACAGAACAGTGTGCTGCTGCGGCCAAGAAGGCCAACAGGTTGCTGTGTTGTATCAACAAGGGCATCACCAGCAGAGATAAAGAAGTCATTATCCCACTCTACTCAGCGTTTGTCAGGCCACACTTGGAATACTGGGTACAGTTTTGGTCCCCGCTATACAAAAAAGATGTGGACAGCCTGGTGGGGGTCGAGAGAAGGGCCACCAAGATGATCAAAGGACTGGGAAGCCTGCCATAGGAGGAAAGGCTGAGAGAACTGGATTTGTTCAGCCTTGAGAAAAGGAGGCTCAGGGGTGATCTCATCACCATCTACCAGTATTTAAAGGGTAGCTATAGAGAAGATGGAGACTCCCTTTTCACAAGGAGGGACATGGAAAAGACAAGGGGTAATAGGTACAAGTTAATCCTGAGAAGATTCCAATTGGACATGAGAGGAAAATTTTACACTATGAGAGCAGACAACCATTGGAATAATCTCCCCAGGGGGGTGGTTGGCTCTGCCACACTGGACACTTTTAAGATTCATCTGAATAGGGTGCTGGGCCATCTTGTTTAGACTGTGCTCTTGCCCAGAAAGGTTGGACCAGATGACCCTTGAGGTCTCTTCCAAGCTGGGATTCTATGATTCTGTGATTTAATCTTCTAAATAATTTGACAGCCAGTGATGAGCAAGCTGCAGGGACAGCAAGAAGACACTGGACATGAAGAATAAATGATGCTCTCTCTGCTGCATGTTTTGCAGCTTTCTCAAGAGCAGCTTAAGGTCAGCTCTGATATATTTTGTTTAAAAATCTTTGATGGTGTTTTATAAATAAGTAATAGATGGCTATATATTTGAATAGTTAAGAAGTCTTTATTAGTCAGTCTAGAGAAATAAAAGCTGAACGGAGAGGAGAGATTCTGTGTAGTAAACCAGGTAATAATTTTGGCCATTGCTAGTTTTACTGGGAAACAGACAAGTGGACTTGGCTGTCTTTAGGGTTTTGTGGTCTTCACATGCTGACCAGATTAAGGGAAGACAGGGCATTTGTTGTGGGAATTTTAGTGTGGGCTTCCCCCATCCCAGTAAGTTTCACTTGGTGGAACTGTAGCACAGCCAAGCATTTTCCTGGTAGCGGAGGGTGTGAGTGGGGGGCAAGCTGGCAGAGAGGTGGTGCGGGGCTCTTTCTGGATCTCGGTAAGAAATGCCCAGCAGCAAATGGCTTAATAAAATAGCTGATAGCACAGAAAGAGGAACGTAGATAGCAAGTAAATCTTGCGTCCCTTCTGGTAGTGGGAATCCTGCATTCATGCAGCGTTGGACAGACCCCAGATGGATTTTCCCATGGCATGCTGCACAGACCCTGTACATGGAGAGAGATTCCTCCTTTTTGGTTGTTCAAGCTACTATAAAGTTTTCTTACAGGAAAACAACTCTATTTGTAAGGGATGTTTGCATGAGAACTTCGTGCAGCACTTTAGATAAGGGCGAGGCCACGCAGGTAACGTAATTGCCAGCAGCCAGCGGGAGCTGCCTGCAGGCTGCTCGGTTGCAGCGCGTCGGCTGCGTTTGTCCTGTGCCAAGGGACCTGTGCAGCATAACACAGGCCGGCAGGCCATGCAGGACATGCAGGGCAGCGCAGCACAGTGCAGTCCTGCGCCTGCTCAGGTCAGCAGGGGTCAGGGTGTCTCTGACTCCTCGATGTACAACGGTCTCCTGGTCAGGATCAATACATTCCACCCCTTGATCCACATACACGTTACCTTTCCCAAAGATACGGCAAATTACAGGTTACATTAGTAACATGCGGGCTTCCCTGGCCCAAAGTGTAAGACGCAGCAGAGCAGACGTGGCATATTCAAGACCAGTGACTCCTGGGTTACAATGTCTTCCGCAAGACTCCCATTGCAGCTTGTCAGGTCCCTGCCTCGCGTGCTGCTGGGACAGAGGGTGTTGGGCCCAGCTAACACCACATCCACTCTTGCAGTAGGTAGACATGGGGAATGTAGATGCATTTGGTATGCTGCTTTGTTGTTCTGCTTCCCTTTTTCCCCCACCTTGATAGAGACTGTTTTTGTTGGTTGACACATAGCCTTTTGGCCAACCAGCTTTTCTTTTTGAAGCTGCCATGTTGCAGAGCTTGCCTAGACAGGTGAAGTGTGTCTCAAGTAGCATGTTATCCAAGGAAACTTCTCAAGCCGTGTGTCAGCTCCATGTTATACCCAAAAGAGGAGACCCCTGGTCTGAATACAGTGCCCCTCTACTCTTCTCTGGTGAGACCTCACCTGGAGTACTGCATCCAGCTCTGGAGCCCTCAGCACAAGAAGGACATGGAACTGTTGGAGCGGGTCCAGAGGAGGGCTACTAAAATGATCCGAGGGCTGGAGCCCCTCTCCTATGAGGACAGGCTGAGAGAGTTGGGGTTGTTCAGCCTGGAGAGGAGAAGGCTGCGGGGAGACCTGATTGCAGCCTTTCAGTACTTGAAGGGAGCCTATAGGAAAGATGGGGACAATCTTTTTAGTAGGGACAACTGTGACAGGACAAGGGGTAATGGCTTTAAACTGAAGCAGGGTAGGTTTAGACTGGATACAAGGAAGAAATTCTTTACAATGAGGGTAGTGAAACACTGAAACGGGTTGCCCAGGGAGGTAGTGGAGGCCCCATCCCTGGAAACATTCAAGACCAGGTTGGACGGGGCTCTGAGCAACCTGACCTAGTTAGCGGTGTCCCTGCTCACTGCAGGGGGGTTGGACTAGATGACCTCTAGGGGTTCCTTCCAACCCAAAACATTCTATGATTCTATAGCTAGGCTGTCTGTAACTGTACAGCACTTGCTCTGCTGAAAGGTAATGTAGAAGGTTTGAGACATATCCCTGGCAAAGACTAATTGCTATCACTGTTGGAGCATTTCAGTTTCCTCTTGATGGTAGTGAGTGGTAGAGAGCATCAAGACACTGAGGTATTAAACCCTAATTATGCCAAACTTCTCTGTAAAAAAAGAAATAAACCCAAATTGCCTTTTCTTGCCTGTTATTTTACCTGATTCAGCTCTTGTGGCTTAATCAATATGAATTAAAATGCATGCATTTATGATCTTTATTTTTACATGCCTATAAAGTGAATGCCAAATGACATTATTTCACCCCTTCCTTTTGGTTAGTTGCTCCAACAAAATCTAACAAAACCTCAAGGTAGTTATGTGTAGAAGCATAATTCATGGTCTTGTGGGCAAAGAAGTGGTATTTTGTAGTTTCCAGTTCCCCTTCCATGCTCACCAAGGTTTTTCTTCATCCATTCAGTTATTTGTTGATTTTACTTGGAAGCTGACTGAAAATTACCATCTACAACTGAACTACCAACATGGAGTTTGTCCAAGATTTACTATATTAAAATAATTATATGTTATATCTATAAAGTATATCTATTACATGTTTTTTGTAACTGAAACAAAATAACTGGTTGTACAACAATTGAAGGCTACTTAGGGCCACTAGTACGTTTTGTGTTGAGCTTGTTACATTTCCAGACACATGATGCCTCCTACATTCCTGGATGAAGTACTGTTTTCCTTCTGGTTTTGTTAAGGGTGTCTGTAAGGTGCTGCTGCATTGGCGAAGGGCTTGACTGGTCAAGTAGAGCTAGATCTGGCTCTAGCTTCTTGCCAGTGAACTTCAGACCATTAATAAAGCAGATCTGGGGCAAAGTTCGGAGTGAGTACATTTCTTTGTAGATTTCAGTAAAAGTAGTTAAATAGCTGAGTGGTATGTTAACATAACGATTATTTCACACTGAGGAAATAGTGCTAAAAGTTTGGCTGAGGGTTCCTGGGTTGTATATTCAGATAGAATGACAAGACAGGGAAACTGGCCTTCAAATGCAGACACTCTGCATGCAGAGTAAAACGGCTTTGGATTTGTAAGCGTTGTTTTATTTGACACTTTGGCTCATGGATGCAAGTGGTGAGATGGGAAGTGGTGGGAGGCAGCAGCTTGTTTACCTTGAGTTGTCCAGCCCTCTCCAGTTGTACGGTGTTTAGCGGCTGCGTGATGCACGTACCCAGCCTGTCCTGACAAAACATCCTATCTGCACTTACTAGGTGCTGAGATGCTGTGCTGTACAACACAGTTCTGCATCACTTACCACATGCAGACCCTCACCTTTCTTCATGTGGTTAGGGTCTCCCACACCTGCCGCTCCTTTAGTTAACAGCAGGAGAAAGAAGCTTCTATTTTGCATAGGCTGATCTAAATACAAAAAACCCCAAAACCAACCAGATAAAGTCCAAACCCTTTTGGAATGAATAGATATAAATTGAAAAGAATATTCAGATATCCACTGCTAAATAGTTTCTGTTTGCTAGAAGACCAGACGTGTATCTGTGACTGGGTTTACAGTAAGAAAAACATTTCAAAACCTCCTAGAATCTCACCCTGAGATACTGAGCACTGTTACCTGGATGAGTGATGTTCAGAAGGAACAGCTAAATCAGCTGAAAGCAGGCTTTACGTATGACCAGGGAGCAGCCAGAGCAGAGTCCCACAGCACCTGGACAAGAAGAGGGCTGGGGCAGCGGCCCTGAGTGATGAGGCATGTTTGGGACCTAGCTGGGACACCGAGCCTGTGGGTCAGGGTCTGGACCGGCAAGGTACAAGGCCGGGCAAACACGGGGCTGCACTGTAGCTCAGGAAGGCCCTGGGTGAGGACTGTGCTTAGGTGCCGCTCCTGAGCAGAGCAGTGGGGCTCCCACCGAGGCCCTTTCTCACGTAGCTTGTTCCCAGCAGTCGGACCCTGTGGCAGGGCATGAGCACGGACAGTCTGACCCCTGGGGAGGGGGAAGGACCCAGCTCAGGCTGCGTGGATGCCTGCTCCTGTATTCCTGTGGTTTGCTCTTAGATTTGAGTGTGCCCCGGGCATTGCTAAGTCATTTATCTGCCTGAGCAATCTCCTGGTGTTTATACATTTGCTGGTTTGTTAATCTGATTTTGGTTTCTAGCACATAAAAATGAAAATTGCAAGCAGATCTGGATTGTTGAGGCGTGTCTGTATTTAAAATAAAAGGATCCCAGAAAGCTTTTAATGTTGTACAAGCTCACCATATGTATTTCCTTTCTGCATTTTGAGGCTTATTATTCTTGAAAAACTCATTTCCTTCCAACTTCCCTGTCTGTAAAACTCTCATTGGCTTTGGAAGCTCACAGTGGCATCTGTGAAGAGTTTGGTCCCAAAGCAATGTACTTGTCATCTTGCAGGCCACATTTTAAATATCCTAATACTGAATTACTTTTTGAACCAAACTTGCACAGGTCTTTCTGCTACTGATTTCAATAAATGTCTTTAATTAGTTGCTCAAACTTGCTGATCAAGGATTACGTAAAGCTGTCAAACTGATGTTAAGCTGTTGCAAATAAAAGTACTCCTGAAGTCTGGAAAACCTGTATCTTTCTCTGTAATCTTAGAAATGCATTTGTGTATCATGTCATGAGAACTATTATCTATGATCTGACATAAGAGAGCTGGGAATCTTCCCATGTATTATATTCTATTTATATTGGGTCCCTCCCATATGTGCAATCAAAATCGTAGAATCATAGAATGTTTGGGGTTGGAAGGGACCTTTAGAGGTCATCTAGTCCAACCCCCAAAAGCACAGTTATCGTTCATAACTAAGATGGGGAAGTAATATAAATAATAATAATAAATATAAATAAATTTCAGAGCACTGTTCAGATACTAATTCCAATATTTTTATCCCATTTCACAGGTAGGAAACTCAAAGAAATGAGAGAAAAAGATTTGCCCATAGCTTCACAATGAAACTACATCAAGATAAAATGAAGGTCAGAGATTTGGGTTATTTCCACATATGTTTGAGCCCGCCTGTGTGCAGAAGGTTATACTAGGTGATCTCTTGAGGCTTGCTCTATCCCTTCATTTCTAGGATTCTGTGATTAGTAGCATTTTCCTTTGGGGGTATTTGGGTGTGGGGAGTGTGAAGAAATATATGTATTTTTCACCAGGCATAATGTGTATACTCAACATAATGTTCTCTGAAATTGACATTCAAACCCAAAAAATTGGCTTTGCTCCAATGAGTAATTTTGCACTTATGGTGTGGCTAAAATGGGGCAGGTAGGCTTGCAACTATACTAAGAGTTCTTAGTACATGTTCAGAAAAGGAGAGCACTGACTGGGTGATTCCCACTGACAATAGGAATTCTTAAGGTTGAATGGATATTCTTGCATATTTTTCCAAAATACAGAAATAATTTCCAACTCTGCTTACTATTATTTAGACTATATGCCATTAGCGTGACTTTAATTGATAGGTATGAAGACCCTGTGCACGTATTAATGTGTCAGAAACTGCTATCCATTGCATCACACTGCCAGGCTCAAAGGTGTGTGATCTGCAGCACAACACCTAGCTGGAGACCAGTCACTAGTGGTATACACCAGCGGCTGACACTGGGGTCAGTACTAATGTCAGCCTAATGTCTTCAAAAGTGATTCAGATAACCTCAGTTACAGTTTCAAAGAGGATTTCTTGGATCAGATTTTTAGAAGCAACATCTAATACCTTTCGCAAGAATTCTACTTCAAAGTAAGAACAGGTGTCTGGTACGCATACTTACTCAAACATAAAGGTAGAATCTCGTTGGTGTTTTCATAACATGGGATGATCAAAGTAGCAAGATAACATGTCTTCCAGATACTCATTTGTTGTCTGTGGTGATTAATAATTATGAAAGTCTTTGTTTGAACATCAGAATCCAAATGGGAAATTCAAACTCGGTAAGTGACTTTCAAAAACTTATTACAGCTTTAACTGTAAAGTATTTTTAATATATTTCTGCAAATCCTTGAGGCCACCTCACTGTCTACTTTTGTATTCCCATAAGTTGATGAAGTCCCCTAAAGCTGTTATTTTGAAATGGTATTTGGTATTATGGCAACAACTTAATCAGTAATGATCTTCTAGATTCTGCATCCAAGATAAAAGATTGCCAGCTGCCAGCAAAGCAAGCCATGAGACTGGGATATGAGTGACTTCAAAACAGCAAACTGCATTCTACTTTGATTTACACAATGCAGCACAGCAAAACCCATGGAGGATTCAAGGAATGCAATTAAGGATGTGATTTAGATTGTTTTATGCCTCAGCTCCACTTTCAAAACATAAAAGTGCCTATTTAAAAAAAAAAGGTTTTCCGCTTTAGCACATTTCAGGCTACATGAGATTAACATTACTGTCTTCATGATCCACTTGCCTAAATGCCTGGTAGTCACCTGGTAATCTTCAGTTCTTGGATAGCTCATGTCGGAGCAATACACCTGTACAGTTCTGCCAATTGCAGCTGTATAGGTATGTCAGAGAGGAGGACTGTACTGTGTCTGCCAGCGTAGGCATTTCAATTATCGGAATAATGCTCTGTGATTCTTTTTCAAGAGCAGCAGAATGTAGTCAGTTTCTGTGGCCAAGGTGAAGACGTATTTGAGTATTAGGGAAAAAACCTTATTTTACAAAATACATAGAGATTGGCCTTTGTTCCTATATGCTTGAAAAGCTCTGTTAGCTGGATTAGTTTTATAGGTAGCTTCCAACTTAGGGTAAAGGCCAATACTCAGAATTCCCATGACGAGGACAAGAAAAAGACACAAAGGTGACATAGACTTCCTAGGTGCTGTGCCACCACTTGTCTTCTTCTGTGCAGTCAGAGTTAGGAAACCACAGAGAAGACAAGAATGTGGGTGATGCTTGTGGGGTACAGGGAAGCATGGATCAATGGCATGGATTAAGGCTTCCTTAGTACTTCCAGTTAATTCATCCAGACCAGCTTTATACTTAGGATTTTTTTTTTTTTTTTTTTTTTTGGGGGGGGGGGGGGGTGGTGGAGCACAGACACAAACCTATTAGATTCTACATTTATTTAAATGGACAGTAGTTAATGTCATAAACCTGCAAGAAGACTGCTCAGGAGTCATTTAAAATAGATGAGCATTCCAGTCATTGCTATTGAGGTTAGTAAGACTACTCCTTTGTTTAGATTTACTTAGTGTGTGTTTGCAAGACAAGGCTTTAATTTTAATGTTCTCAGTGAAGTCCACTGGATTTCACCTGAACCATCAGCACAAAAATTAAAACTAAGAGCTGATGGGAGCCTTTTTTGGCAAGATCTGCAAGTGCTTATACTTCTTTTCAAATAGGCAATGCTAGTGATATGAAAGGGACCCAGCAGTTTGAGGGAAGACTGATGACCTGAGTGAACTCACCGTTGAAAAATGTTCAGTGAAACATACTATTTTTTCTTACTGCTGTCCTGGTTTTGGCTGGGATAGAGTTAATTTTCTTCCTGGTAGCTGGCATAGTGCTGTGTTTTGGATTTAGGATGAGGAGAATGTTGATAACACCCTGATGTTTTAGTTGTTGCTAAGTAGTGCTGACACTGGTCAAGGACCTTTTATTTTTTCAGCTTCCCCTGCTCTGCCAGGTGCACAAGAAGCTGGGAGGGGACACAGCCAGGACAGCTGACCCCAACTGGCCAAAGGGCTATTCCAGACCACACAACATCATGCTCAGTATATAAAGTGGGGGGAGTTGGCCAGGGGGCAGCGATTGCTGCTTGAGGACAAGCCGGGCATCGGTCAGCAGGTGGTGAACAATTGCATTGCGCCTCACTTGTTTTGTTTATTCTGTATATTTTCTTACCATTATTATTTTTTTTCTCTGTTTTTTTATTAAACTGTCTTTCAACCCATGGGTTTTACTTTTTTTCCTGATTCTCTCCCCCATCCCACTGAGGGAGGGGTGGAGTGAGCAAGCGGCTGTGTTGTTCAGCTGTCTGAGGGGTGAAGCCACAGCAACTGCTTAAGGTGCTTTTGCATTTCTGTCTTTTCCCTGGTAATTTATTTTTTGGTTTTGTTGTCTTTCCGTCTTATATTTTTTTTACTGCACATTACATTCTTCAGGGATCTTTCAGAGCTGTGTTTCCAATGGCCTGTTGTTTTCTGGGCTTACTGGAGTTAAATTTCTTTTGGTTCCATTTGAGACTGCATTCTGGAACCCTTGAGATTTTCATCTCATTATTAATGCAGTCACTTGTATTGAAAAAATATCCAGTGTTTGCAACAAGATCAATTATAGCAGTTTAGACACTTCTTCAACTCAAACTTTCCATCTCTTGTTGGCCTTACAAAGTGTCTGTGAAACCTACTCCCATTGAAGAGAGAATTTTAGAACAAGTAGATTTTGACCCCTGTGCCTCAAGATCTGGACTTTGAAAGCAAATTACTGATAATACAAGTACTCCCCCAAAATACCGGCAGGCCTCCTGGCATCCATTTTTGTAGGAAGTGGTGCCCCTTTTTACCCTAGTCTCTTAAGGATTTCCTTGAGATGGGGATGCAAGTGCAGAATACTGGTGAATGATGTGCTGGGAAACTATTGCTCTCTTTCTAAATTTTTTTGTGTGTGTGTGTGTATATATATATATATAGTATATATGTCTTACACACACATATATTTGTATGTATGTGCAATTTGAAGCAGATAACATTGATAGTTTTGGTCAGTTTAAAATATTCTGTATGAGGAACAGCTAGATGGGCACGGGGTAAAAAGGAGGCAGTGGAGCACTGTAAGGTGGAAATTGCAGTACATAGGGACACCGTGCTATTTCTCGAGACACCATGCTTTTTGCATTTGTATCTTTTGGAGAGCTAGGAAGTTTTATCTGAAATTGTTAATATATGGATAAGTATCTGGAATTAATATCATATGGTGATAGAAAGTATTCTGATAGGAAATCCATTGTGCATTGAGGGGTGCCTACCATTAGGAGGAGTGTAAACAGAGTGCAGCTGCTCTACTACTGAAATCTATCGAATTCAGAGGACCACACAGAGCTTGTATGGAAGGCCTTGTAAAATCTGCATGGCAAGTCAAAATAACAGGCTGCAGCTCCACTGGTCCCCTCCAGCAGCTGGCAAAGCATTTCCACCCATCTTAATTCTCCTTTGCTCCCCTCTGTACCTTCATAAAAATTACCTCCAGCTTCTTCGCAATGCTGTGATTACTAGCTGGCTCCCAAACATCCATATGTTGAGCAGTCTTGCTTTACAACTTTCTCATCTGTAGAAGTAGCTACTTCTCATTCATATGATTTCCGTTTCAATTTCTGAAATATGCCTATCTAGCCCTTAAGGCCAGACTTCTGCAAATAGATATGTAATATATTCCTTAGACTTTGCAATGTTTTTTCAAATTCCACATTTGTCAAAGCATTTCTTATTAATTGCTGAGCTAGCAGTGAATTTCAGTCTCTGTGTTCTCCCATACTACCTTTGTTTACACATTTTTTTCTATTTCTTCATTTTTTTCCATTTCTTTCAGGGCCAAGCTTTGTCCTTACTGGGTTTAACTGCTTGCCCCACTTCATGCCTTATTTTGTTGTCCTTGGTCAAGTCATTTAATCTCTTTTTGTTTCAATTCCCTATCCATAAAGTCAGGCTAAAACTACTTTCTGAGTCACAGTAAGGGCATCATCATGAGTTCATTAAAGATGAGGACAACTAAGACCCTGTGGTTGTATGAGTACTTGTCACTGGTAAAGAACTCTGCTTTTCTCCGCGAGTTTCTCACCAAGCCATTCCAGCTTCTCATTCACTTCCTAGTGATACTGGGAATAAGGAAGATTTGGATGGTTCATGGTTCTCGCAACAGAAACTGTGAAGGTTGTGTACTCAGCCTTTCTGATACTCCTGTCACCAAGCTATAGCATAAGACAAGTAGTCTATGACCAAGACATACTGGTCATTTTATGCATAAACTCCTATCTTGGATAACAGTCAACTTAGGTAACTAATACAGTGGCCACCACAAGAACCTGATGCAGAGTGAGGACAATCACATAATTCCTTTGCACTCTTTGGTTGATTTCCAGCAGGGAGGTCTCCTGTTGGGCCAAGAACTGAGAACACCGATTTCAGTGAAGTTACTCCTTAAGAGCTCTCTTGCACATGTGATCAGACTCTGCCCTGACTATGGCTGTGGAAATCCAGAGCAGGTTCTCTGAAATTGGTCACTACACAGGCCTAAACTGAGTACAGAATTTGACTGTGTTTCTTTGTCTAACAGGAATATTTCCTCTAGGGGCTACACCATCGTGAGGAAATAAAAACCTAAATACTTCCTTGTAGGTTTCTCAACAAGACTTTCTACTCCAAACAGATTTCCTTATGTCTCCCTAGAGGTCTTTAAACAATTTATTTTTTTTTTTAACCTTCTATACTATAATATTGTGCATAGCCAAGACTCCCTTTTGGCATTTATCTTTTGTCATTACTACGTCCCTCTGAGGTGGCTGGTGGTGAGTTAAAAACTATTTTATATTGTTTTCTAAAACATGCAGCCCTTGCTCTTAAAGATCTTTTCCACTGACTAGGGTTTAATATGTTACTAGCTAAAGTGCTTGTTTTCTATTTGATTTGTGATTAGAAATAGAAAAGCCAATAAAACCTCAAAGCAGGCACGCACTTGGCCCAGGCTGCTTGGCATTTGTTCAGCCTGTGTAGCTAACTCAAAAAAAAGCCAACTGAGAGAGAGTATTTTGCCATTAATTCCTGGCAGTCGGAGTGGCATTACAAAGCAGCTTATACATATTCCTTGCCATATATTTAAGATCAGCTGTAGGCTCATTTTAAGTTTTGGCTCTGGTTCAGACCAGCATCTTAACATTGTAATCAAAGTATCTGGCTTGGATCAGGAATGGGCTATGATTTTATATATTGTCTGCGTAAGGAAATTAAAAGATCTCAAATACAGAGAAATTCAGACTGATGATATATTTAAAAGGCACTGTGGTTTCCTTTATGGCCAGTAATATTAGCTGTTTCAGCTAGTTGCTTTTTTGAAACATTGAAAAACAAGGTCCATGTAAAAGTCAGTCCATATATCTGGGTCACAAAATTTGAACTTCAAATGGAAATTTAAAACATCTGTGTTTGAAACCCTGAAGACAATTCAGTGTCCAAGTGAGCTGGGAAACAGTCTCCTTTTTTGTGGCGTAAGACTTGTGTAAGAAGTATCTTCTGTATCTGCCTTGTGTAAGAAAGTAATACAGAAAGGCAGCAATTCCTTTCAGACGTGTGTGGAATCACCAACAGTATAGCTATGAAGTAGGGCTCCTGTTAGGTCAGGTGCAATGCTGCCCTGACACAGCTGCCCTGCTTCCAGAGTTAGCTGTATATTGAGCAGAAATGTTGACTCACGTTCCATCCAAGTTGGGGACTGGGGGTTTGTGCATCACACGCCACAGCATGACGTAGGTATGTCTGAAGGTGTCTGAATATAGGGAGTGGTGCCTACTGGGAAGCCTACAGCTACATCAGTTATTTCAGCAGATGTAAAACGTGCAAGCATTTTTAGCACTGCAGTAGCTGATTACATGAACCTTTCGGTACTTAAATGCTTTAAGAACACGACCCAAATATCTCTCGTTTTCCAGCAGCTATGTAATTATTCTGTGGTAAGTCCTGTTTTAGCAGTACTGGATAATACTACTAGAAAATTGCCTTCACCTTTATAACTCAGTAGTTCTTTGAGCCAGGGTCTTTGCGCTTTCATATGCATGTAATTGCATCCATCTGCCTAATGAGATCAAAGAATGTTTATTTTAACTGTTAATCCAAAATGAAGAAAAGAGTTGCACCAGTTTGTCACTTAACTAGCTCAAGATCGTTCTTTGATTCTGCTCCTGTTAGCCAAAGATTATATTTGGAGTTTGTGAAATGGATAGATTTTTAAATGGCTGTAATTGCATCACAGACCCTTCAGCTTAAATACAAGTGCTGCTTTTAATTTTTTTTTTTGTTTAAAAACCAACATTGCTTCACAACTGACATATTAAGCAACGCCCTTTTCTTTTCCAAATTTGAGCCTGAATCTGCAGATGTTTCTAAGTAATCATTATGCAACTGAGTGGTCTCTGTTAAGTAGTTAAAAAGATTATTAGAACGAATAAAGTTAGGTAATAGAAGCATTTGCACCGTTACACTGATGTGCAATGTAGGAAAACAGCTTGTATTGATTCAGTCCTGTTCTAAGTCTAGAGGAAAATATGTTTGTTCAGACACATAACAAAAATCAGCATAGAAGGACTCCAGAGGATTGTTGAGCTCCATTCCTTCCTGTAGAATCCCAAATTAGGGAAATAAATACGGAGTGTGAGTCTGTCCTAAAAAACTCACCCATGTAAGGGTTCTAGAAAACAGAATTGTCTCACTGGTAGCTGTTAAGAATAACTTAATTTTCTGGTTACTGACAACCTCATTTCATCTTCTTCTCAACCGTGACACAAGCTAAACATCTGCCTTTGGGGGAAGACTCTTTTTTCTCTCTTCTTCCCTGTTTCTTCTATGGATGAAAATTAAAAATCCAGCAACCCTAATCACACAGTTCATTGGAGACTCTCTACTTCTTGGACACCTTCTCTCATACTAAGCAGGTTTGGGTATCACCAGCTATATTAGAGCTACTATTAAAAGCCTAACAGCTACTCTCTTTGCCTATGCTGTTACCAAAACTTCTCTTTTGAAGTGGCCTGAGTAGAAAAGGTGTTCACTCATCTACACTCTAGTTCTGGTAAAACAAAAATACCGAGGATACCATAAAGTAACAGGACAACCTTTAAAGTGATTATAGTTTTGTGGCTTTCAGGAAGAATCCCCAAAGATTCAGAAGGGACTTTGGTTTCTTGACTTCAGCATAAAAGCTAGCAGGAACACAGAGACACAGACTTTGTGGAGAAAAAAGACAGTTCTTCTTTCACTTGTCCGATTTGTTCTCTTTTGCAGTATGTACATTTGATGCTACCAGGCCTAAAAAAACCCCTTCCTTTATCAGAAATTATTTTATCAGGAGGAAAGAAAGAAATAAAATGCTATCTTCACAGCCTTCTGAGAAAAGCAGGGCAAATAACTGAACCTACGTACACCTTGTATAGAAATATGTCATCATGGCTCTTAACTTGCAAGATTGTAATCATCTTTGCAGACATTTAAGATGGAAGCACATGCTTCCTTCCCTATCATGGATACTGGCAAGTGAACGTACATTCAGGATCAGGCACACTATGACTTCCCTCTAGCTATAGCTATGGATCATTTGTGTTCTTACACAAAGGAAGAAATAAATTTAAACAGGCAGAAAGATGTCCTGGTTTTGGCTGGGATAGAGTTAATTTTCTTCGTAGTAGCTAGCATAGTGCTGTGTTTTGGATTTAGTACTAGAAGAATGTTGATAACACACTGATGTTTTTAGTTGTTGCTAAGTAGTGCTCAGACTACTCAAGGACTTTTTGAGCTTCTCCTGCTCAGCCAGGTGCATAACAAGCTGGGAGTACAGCACAGCTAGGACAGCTAACCCAAACTGACCAAAGAGCTATTCCATACCATATAACGTCATGCTCAGGGGGAGTTAGTTGGTCAGAGAGCGGGAAGAGTGATCGCTGCTAGCTACACTATGCTAGCTACTATGAAGAAAATTAACTCTATCACAGCTGAAACCAGGACAAAAGGTTATAATTGTACTAAGTAATAATGATTTCCAGAACAGATTTGGGAAGACTAATTCAAATCTTTGCAGAAGAAGAAAAGCTGGAAGGAGGTGGACAAGAAGCAGAAATATTCCAATTTAGAGTGGTGTTTTTATTTTTGTATTCAACTCCTTTGATTGTCTGCCTTGTTCCTGCTGAACCCAACAAAACTATGAGGTGACTCATACACAGAAATTGTCCATACTATTTTTTTTCCATTCAAGTTGAGTTAAAAGAAAGAAAGGTATTGTATCCTTATATGGTACCCCTGTAACAGAACATGATTTATTACACAGCAAGATGGTGTCCCCCACTTCTGCCCCAGAATAGTAAGCAAATATATTGTTCATGATGTCAAACTATTATGTAAATAAGGAAGGAACACACAAACAGGCAGTCAAGATCTTTGAAGAGTTGTCCAGAAATGTAGATAGATATGATAAGAGGATTTACTTGCTAGCTAGCAAGATGTATTGAAGACAGGAGTTCATATAGAATAGCATTTTGAACTGCAGTGATTCCAATAAGCATTTCCTTAATTAAATAATGCCTGTACCTGAATATTTCAGGGCAGCATTCTGTAGTCCTCAAGTCTAAAAATTGTGGGTACACAGAGTAAAAAAAAAGACTCTTAGGGCTGATAAT
This sequence comes from Nycticorax nycticorax, assembly GCA_023375905.1. NCBI lineage: Eukaryota > Metazoa > Chordata > Aves > Pelecaniformes > Ardeidae > Nycticorax > Nycticorax nycticorax. The sequence continues at coordinate 6,889,473 of JAKFQP010000061.1, read as the reverse complement.
GCAGTCACTGACTATGGAAATAATTCCATAGACCTGTTTCAGTAATGAATCTCTGTCATGGAGCATTTTTCTGCTTTCTGCATAATTGCTGTCATTAAGATAATATGTTCAATGCATTCAAAATACCTATCTGTATGAGCTCAAATACCCACTGAGATATATAATTTTGGCTAACTATGTTTAAAAATCATATAGTCTTTGTGGAATAAATTAAGGTTTGCCTATTACTAATTTAAGTACATTTGTCTAATTTTTTAAAGGCAGTAATAAGAAAAGCAGAAATATGCATTGTAATTGTCATAAAACACATGTATCTGCCACGCTAAGAAAGGAAAGGTAGCACCACTCTGACAGCAGAGAAGCACATCCTCCATTTCCTCACCGTGAATTTTCTGGTCAGACTGGCAGTGTAACACGAAGCTGGAATGTAGGTGATGGGGTGGAAGAAAAAAAAGAGGGGTGGTTTGGTAATGATTTAAATAATCACGCCCAGTTACTGCTGTGAAATTATCAGTGCTTCAAATGTATTGTTGGAGTAGGAATCAAACAGTAGGAGTTGCATTACTCAATAATTACTCAATAATGAAAGGTCACATATGTTTTGAAATTAAATATGTGTCAATAACGAAAGGTGAAATACTTTGTGTATATATTATTATTAGGAATGTGTTACACACTCAACTCTGCACTAACTTGGAAGAGTACATTGTGATTAAGCAACAAAAAATTAGTGTCTTCTGAATGGCAAAACCCCTCACTGCCTCAGAAATGCTTGAGTCTGCTTTCCAATGAAACCAAGGGGATCTAGACAGCTAAATGCTCTTGATGATCTACCCTCACTCCTTACAAGTCCCTTAAGTGACTGAACACTTGAGAAGAGCAGCTCAGCCACCGCAAAAATGGAACCTTTCTAGGAGAAATGACAGGGATCCTTAAGCCTGAAGATGCTCTCTTCAGCTGGGCCCTGGCACCTGGAAGTGCACTGTATTAAGTGTGGTAGTGATCCAGCCTTGCTGTCCTTGCTCATGTGCATAATCCTTGCTCTAGCAAATAGCATTGGTATGGTTTTGGTTCTTTTTTTTTAAATTTATCTTGCACACACAAAGTTTTAAAGTTGCCAGAATCAGCTTCAATGGGTTTATGGACTCAGCAGAAGTTCTTATGCATGCAGGCTGACTGGCTAGCCCAATGCAAGGTGAGTAGAAATATGTGAACTGAGAGATCTGCATGCTGCAATTTTAAAACATGGAGAGTCACATACTTGAGGGGTTAATTTTAATAAATTCCAAGTCACATTGTATCTTGTGGAATTTTTGCCAATGTATTCATCCTTTTGAGTTGTTAGTACTGATTTTATTGATTAAGGCTTACAACATCTGTAAGAAAAATGAGACACCGCTCACTGGCTTTCATAGAATCATAGAATTGTTTAGGTTGGAAAAGACCTTTAAGATCATCAAGTCCAGCCATTAACCTAACACTGCCATCCCACCACTAAACCATGTCCCTGAGCACCTCGTCTGCCCGTCTTTTAAGTACCTCCAGAGGTGGTGACTCGACCACTTCCATGGGTAGCCTGTTCCAATGCTTGATAACCCTGGCGGTGAAGAAATTCTTCCTGATGTCCAATGTAAACCTCCCCTGGTGCAACTTGAGGCCGTTTCCTCTTGTCCTGTCACTTGTGACTTGGGAGGAGAGACCAACACCCACCTTCCTACACCCTTCCTTCAAAAAGTTGTAGAGAGCTGTAAGGTCTCCCCTCAGCCTCCTCCAGGCTAAACATCCCCAGTTCCTTCAGCCGCTCCTCAGAGGACTTGGGCTCCAGACCCCTCACCAGCTTTGTGGCTCTCCTCTGGACATGTTCCAGCAATGCAACGTCTTTCCTGTAGCGAGGGGCCCAAAACTGAACACAGTGTTTGAGGTGTGGCCTCCCCAGTGCCAAGTACAGGGACATGATCGCGTCCTCAGTTCTGCTGGCCACACTGTTTCTGATACAAGCCGGGATGCTGTTGGCCTTGGCCACCTGGGCACACTGCTGGCTCATATTCAGGCGCCGGTGAACCAGTACTTCCCTTCGAAGGAATTACTGAATTATGCCAGAATTTCGGTCATGTGCGTTTCCCGTTCCGCAGCGAAGAGCGAGAAGGCGGGACGGGGGCCCGGGCGGGCTCCGGGGGAGGTCAGCCGAGGACACTCGCTCCAGGGCTCCCCGCGCCACCTCCTGGCCGAATCCGGAAGGGCCGGGGCGGGCGTTGGGTTCCTGCGTTCGGGCATTTCCCTCGGAACGGGCTTGCCCTCTGGCTGCCGAGTCGTTGAGCGATAATTGTTGTCAGAGCGATTATCAAAAATAGAGGCAAAACCAGCTTTCCGTGTGGCAAGCAGTTACGGCAGGCAGTTTTGGACAATTTTGTGGCTGTCGGACAACACCCCCCTCACGGGCGTCAGTACCGCCATTCGGGCGCTGCGCGGCAAGTCCCCTCCCGCTCCGCACCGGCACGTTCCGTGGCATCACGGCACGAATCCGCGCCTTACCTCACGGAGCACGGGCGGGACACGGACGTTGCTGAGGGGCTAACTCTCGTTCTAAAACAACGTCAGCCGGCTGGCGGTAGAAGCAGCCACCAAGAGGTGCTGAACAACCCCCGAGTGCCGCCCCCTGCCTGCTGCCCGTCACCACCTGCCGTGCCGGTGCAACCAGGGCATTCCCTCGGACCCTTCCCATCTTTGTTGTTGCAAGAGGATTTACTGGGGGCTTTTCAGAAACGTTTGTTTGTGACGGCGCACGAGGCGGAGGGTCGGGGAGGGAGGTCCTTCTCTCAGCGTAGCTTTGGCACCGCGTCCCTTTTCTTAATTTTGGCCGGGGATCTCTCGCAGGCTGTGGCCGGTGGGTCCCGGCAGGGGAAGGCGACGGGGGGGGCAGGCGGCCTCAGCGTGCCGCCGTTTCCCCAGCTGCGAGGAGCTACCCGCTCTCGCCGTCGCGAACGGCGGACCCAAGCCCATCGCCACCCCACGCTGCGGCGGACAGCCGCGGATCCCGCCCGCGACCGGGCGGCTTTGCCGGGGCACGGCGCCGCGGCCGCCGGCGTGAGGGCAGGAGAGGAGGGGCGGGGCGGGGCGGGGCGAGAGGGGGCCGGCGGCCTCCGCCGCTGCGTGCCGCTCGCTCGCGCTCTCCTCGCTCAGCGGCGGCCGAGGAGACGCTGCCCCGTTCCTCTTTTGTTCGCAGCTGCTCGTGCTCGGTTTCCCTCCCCGCCTCGGTACGACGACGGCGCCGCCGACCCCCGCCCGGCCGCCCTCCCGCTCGGCGTGTGGTGGTGGTGGTGGCGCCGCCGGGGGCACGCTCCCCGCCCGCCCCGGGGCACCCCCCCCATCACCCCCCCGCCTCCCGTCCCCCCAACCTGTTACTTTAAGGGCCGGCGGGGCGGGGCGGGGCCGGGCGGAGGGGCTCGCGGCCGCGCCGCCGCGCGCCATTGGCTGGCGGCGCCGCCCCGGCGCCCGCCCCGCGCCGCACACTGTTATGTCTGTGTCTCGGTGTCACTCCGGCGGGCGGCGCGCATGCGCGGCGGGCGCTCATCCAGCCGGCGGGGCCGGGGCGAGCGCTGAGGCCGGGGCGGCCGCGGGCTCGACGCGGTGCGAGGGAGGGGAGGCGGCGCGGCGGACGGCGGGAGCAGCCAGGCGGAGGATGTCCGCCCCCCGCTCGCCGCTCCTCTGCGCGCCCGCCGCCGCCTCCACGTCTTTATGAATTAACGCAGCGGGGTGGGGGCGGGGGACAGGAGCGAGCGCCCCGGCGGTGCCGGCGCCCCAGGCATGGCCAACTCGGTGAGTACCGCGGAGCCGGCGCCGCCGGGCGCCCGCCGCCGGGCAGGGCTTGGCGTGACGGCGAACTTCGCTTTGCTTGCGGATTTCCCTGGCTCCCCGCCGCTCCCGGCAGCGGCACGGAGCACGCACGCAGCCGGAGGGAGGCGGCGGGTGTCGCCTCAGCCGCGGTCCTGCCGCCGCGCCGGGGGCACCGAGCGTGGAGGCGCCGGCGGGGGGGGGGGGACGGTGCGCCCCTGACAGCGGCCCCCGTCTGCCCGCGCCCGTAGGACGGCACCGCGGGCCGGCGGCCGCGCCTCCCCGCGTCCTCCCGGCGGCGGCGAGAGCTCCTTCACGGCCTCGTCCTTGGGGCCGGCTTTTCGTCGCAGGGTTGCGGCTGTGCCTTTCCGTTTTTGTTCCTCCGGCCGGGTTTATGGTACCGTTTTGTCCGTGTGTCCCCGCCCGGCCGCCCGCCCGCCCAGCCGCGCTTCCCCGGGCGCTCACCGGACGCTCCCCGCCTCTCCCCTCGCAGTGCGCCGTCCAGGTGAAGCTGGAGCTGGGGCACCGAGCCCAGGTCAGGAAGAAACCCACCGTGGAGGGCTTCACCCACGACTGGATGGTGTTTGTCAGAGGGCCCGAGCACAGCAACATTCAGCACTTTGTGGAGAAAGTCGTCTTTCACCTGCACGAGAGCTTCCCCAGGCCGAAAAGAGGTAGGCAGGGCCCGCCGCGGGCCGCCCCGGCGGGACCGGCCTCCTGCCCCCGCCGCCGGGCTGCCGGGAGCAGGGTCTCCCCACGGCGAGCGCTTCCCAGCCGGCCCGGAGCGGGCGCAGCTGACGGGTCTGTGCCGGTCTCCGCGGAGAACAAAAGCGGCCGTCGGTGCGTGGTGGGCTGCCGGTGGCCCTTCTCCCCCGCGCCTCCTCGGGGCTGGCGGGGGGAGGGGGGGAGCTGCCTTCCGCCCCTTCCCCGCTCCCGCCCTCGCTGCCGCGGGGATCTTCCACTCGCGGCTGCCCGCGGTCGCGGCTGCCCGCGGTCCCGACTGCCGGGCTGGCGGCGGGCCTGGGTCCCGGCTCCCTCCCCCGCCCCCGGTCTCTCGCTTGTCGGTGGCGCGGGGCTGGCTTCTGTCTGGAGGCAGGTCGGCACCCAAGGCTTTTCCGCACGTGCTGCTTGCTTCTGCTGGTGTTGCTTTCTCCCAAATGCCTGTACCAAATGTCTGAGTGGGACGGGGATATCTGGAAATGTGTTCCTTCTTTCATTCCGGTACTTGAGTTTGGAGTCCCCCAACACTTTGCTTTCTGCTTCGTTCTCCAGTTCATCATCGGGGCTTCAGCCTTTCCTAAGCACACGCAAACTTCTCAAAGGTGTGTACGTGCGGTGTGTATGCACCCACATAAGTTGGGCTGGGAGAGGTATGAAAAGCCTTTTCCTTTAAGATCTGATTCCTGAGCCCTTACTGTCCTGATTATTGTAGGTGGATTAGTAGAGGTAATGGTGGAAATAAAACAGGTGGGCAGGTTTATTTATCTGTGTAGACACAATGGTGAGTGGTTATCTATCATTTGATTTGTAATCTTTATTGGCATCTAGAACTCCTGCAGTTCCTTAGAGCATCATCTTTGTAAACCCTGCCTGCTGAGAGCTAGGTGAGGACAAATTGGATGTTCAGGGAGCAAAAACCAGGACATTTCTTAGTGTTGAGATAAAAAAGCTTTTGTGGGTTTTTTTTTTTTCTGTGCTATAAAACCATGTATTTTCATTTAGTGCTTCTCAGTTTGAAGATACCAATCTGTGACATTTTTATATCAATTATTGCGTTTCTTTCAGAGCATTTTCTTTCCCTTACTGCAATTCTTACACTCCATTGCTTATTTCAGCTGCTGAGACTGTCTTCTAAAGTATAAGCTATTAATTCCCCTTTATTATCGTAAACTCGGTAAATCTTCTAATGTACTGTAAACCAGTGCAATACTGCACAAACAGTTTTCAGTGGATTGTATGTAATGCTGCAGTATTTCCGATGAATTCGATTGCCCAGATTACACTGTGAAGTCTTCCTCCTGTTTTCTTCTATTTCTTGTACAGAAAAACATTACTTTAAGTCAATCTAAATAGTTTGGCAGAGAAACTCTTGAGGACAGGTCTGAGTCGTCTAAATAGGTGAGAGAGCATTATCCGGATAGAGTGAATTAGAGATACCTTGAAGCTCTGTCTGCGCAGGAGATGTTTGTGATGCTCTCTGCTTTTATTATCCATGCTTTGTTTATTTATTCACTTGTTGTTGTCTGACCTTGGGGAATGTGGCTCTGCAGCCTAGACTTGGTTGGTTGCTAGGTGTGATGTGGAGCTTGTTAATAAGAATATATTTTAGGACTTTTGCAAGTGAAAGATGCATAGTTTCCCACTGGGAGTGCTTTGTGTCTCCAGCTGCTGAGTTTAGTTATGCAGTCATTTGTGCCATTGTTTTAAAGTGTTTATTTTGGGGTTTTATTTGTATGCGTTATTTTCATGATGTGGCAATTGCTGGGAAAGATGCCAGCTTATATAGCGCGGGAGGGGACTTGTTGTATTGTGATTGCACATGACTTGGATTGTAGGAGAGCACCGCAGCCGCTCCCATCCAGCAGAGCATAAGCTCAGACAGCAAGTGCTCCATTCGCTTCTGGGCTTTGCTCAGCCTCCTACAACTAGAACAAGGAGCAAAAAATAGGTGCTGAAGAAATTTCAGGCCCCTGAAATCACAGTGCGAAAGATGAGCATTGTGCTGCTGAGAGTGTGCCACGCATGAATTACCTAGCATGTTTTCTGCTCTTCAGAAGTCTTTAAAAGAGTGGTGGTGATGTCTGCCTTGTAAATGGGAGCATCTTGTTTGTCTTTCTAATTTACAAATACAGTTAAAATTTTTGACAAAAATACTCTGTTTTCTTGGCTCTGGAAATCAGTGCTGTTAGTTTGATTTGACCTCAGGTGGCCTTTAGGGTGGTGTCTTAAGTGCATATTTAATGGCAATGATATGCTTGCTTGTAGTGTTAGTCAAACTGTCTGTTTTCCATCACTTTCTCTGAAGTTGTATACTTTATCATTTTGGTACAATTTACCACTTGGACATGCTTGGTAAGTTATTGTGCTAATCCTGAGGCCTGGGTTTAGCAAGCTGAAGTAGGTGTACAATATTGAGCAGAAGCAAGTACTCATATAATGACTAGCCATAATACCACTTAGCTCTCTGGTAAGTGATCTTTTTCTCTCTGGATTCATGATGTGAATGGCTGCTCTAACATATATGCTTGTTAGGAAAGTTTTAATTCATTAAGTCTATCTGTAGAGCGCACGGATCAATTTGAAAATAACGGATAGGATATCATAGGTTTTACTAGCTCATAATGTGTTGCTGTTGCTAAATCACTTTTTATTAGGGGCATAGTCATTCCAAACATCAAGACGGGCAAAGGACACGTTATTTTCGGGGCATTTGCTTTCCAGTTTGCCGGCTACAACTCTGACTTGCTTATTTCTTCTGGCTGTATGAGGGATTTTTGGAAGAGGTCGATGGTGAGTTTGCAAAGGTGTGGCCAAGTGTTTGTTCTACAAATAGCTGCTTCAGAGCAAGCAGGGTCCTGTACCCCGAAGTTGTGTCAGTTTTAAAGTGGAAACAGAGCTAGGAAGAGTGTTCAGTCATTGAAGTGCAGAGCTGGTTGGTGTGTGTAGATAGGATGGGAAGGTGATGGTGACTAACAAGGAACAGAGTGTAGATAAGCTAGAGCAACCTCTTTCACTGTGCCTAACCTTAAAAACTTGAGTTTGGCAGCGGTTTTATTGTTTTCTGTTTGCCTTATTGTGACTGAGTGCTTCAGTCTATCCTTGCATGGTGGAGCATACAGGCATTTGCAGTGACTGGTTCCCCGTACTTCCTCCTGTTTAACGGCTTGCTCCTGCTGTCCAACTTCCATGAGTAGTTTCATGGGGGGTGGCTACGGGGCTGCTTGTCAGGTTAAAGAGAGTAGACTTATGCCCAGACTCAGTTTTGAGTAGAGTTTGCAAGACATGCTCTCTAAAATCATCATGCAAACACAACTCCTGGTTTTCAGCTCTTGTCTACTTTGTAATGCTGATGTAAATTGGTTAAGAGAAGACATGGAGAATTTATAAGATTCTAGCTTTATTTCAAAGCATGTGTTGCTTACCTTCCATTATTCATGTGATGAGAATAGTGCTGTGCATAGAAGTACAGTATTTCAAAGCACGTCTGTGGAACAAGATTTGTCACCGGGTTATGGTTAATTTTGATCCGCTGTGATACTGCCTCCAAAAGAGGAGCTGTCGCTCTTGTCCTATAATATGTCTTGTTATTTGTTTGAATGCTAAGCAATGTAGAGAGATCTTCTTCCATTTCTTGCCCAACAATTGTTGGTGCTCTGCAAGAGAAGTCTGATTTACTAAACAGTTTGGAAATATTTTCTTTACTTTCTTACCCAGTGAATGTTGGTACTCTGCAGCAGTAGTCTAACTTACTCTTTGTCTTACAGTGTTTCAGTTGGACAAGGAAACACATCTCTCGTGTTTCAATGACTCGTTGTAAGTACTCATCAAAAACTACATTGGAACTAGCGTGGCCTGAGTGCTTAAGTTTCTCTTAATCAGTGGTGCATTTTAATGAACTAAATTTTTCTTATAAAAAAAGGATGGGCTAATATTTCTGTGCTAATAACAGTTAATATGAAAATGGCGGTTTGGACACCAGAATGTTGTAACTTAAACAGTGGGAGGTGTTGCTTTCCTCTGCAGAGGTGAGGGGAGCAATGCTTACTGTGTCTCATAGTTCAAGAAGTTTTACTTCTTGATGTGGCAAAGTGATGGAATTGGAGCTGCTTGTTATTCTGCTACAGAATCAACCAAACTGAAACATTCTTTTAGAAAGTCTACATTTCCAGTATTGGTTGTTTTCATTAAGGTTGTCTTGTAGTGCGGAATGGGACCTTAGTGGACCATAACGTTTTGAAATAGACTTAGCTACTGTAAAAGATGCTGATGATTTCTTCCTAGTAAATGCATTCGTTCTCTTCTCATAGGAAAGCTTTTCCAGTTTTGTTCCCGCAGTTCAACTAGGCAATTTTTCTGAATAGTCTTCTTTAGAAAAGTTACAGAATCTCCTCTTCTGAATCTATTGTGTTGTAGGAGTCCACTAAAGGAGGAAGAAGCTCTGAAAGATGCAGTCCTTATTATCACTGGCTTTTTTTTTTTTTAATTCTTTATCTGTTTTTTAAGATAACTTTGTCCCAGAGGCCATGCTATTTTGGGCCATGGCAAGGTAAGAATCTTCTGGCACGGAAAGCATGGAGTGAAGGCTGGTGGTGGTGTGGGGTGTACCCTTCCTCGTGGAAGGGGCTACCCTGCGAGCCTGTGCAAACTGATGAGATGGCTTCAGTTCTGACCTGTCACGGTGCGTGGTGACACACGTGGTGTGAGCGGCACCTGGTTTTGTCTCTTCTACCCTCGGTGCACAGCGGTGTGGTTGCAGATTGGTAATTGCGTTAGGAGCAGCCTTCAGTTTGCTTGTAAGCTCTTCTTGGGAAAACATATTTGTAGATAAACCCTAACATAGTACACAGAATTTTATTTACAAAGGGGAATTTTCTTTTTGATTAAAAAAAAACCCAAAACCCCACCTCATGGCTTTTCTGTGCCCTATACATTACCCTGAAATGAAAAAATGCCAATCAAATTCTGTTTCTATGCATTTGGATTCATTGTACAAAAACTATTTCAGTTGACTGCCTCAGTTGTTCAACTTGTGATGGACAGATTGGTGCAGTTTCGAGATGTAGATAGGCTCCTCCATGGAGATGTTTTGGTCTGCTGCTTTAAAGGAATGTTTAAATTTATACAAAATCTCTTACAGTGACAGCTTAATCCTCTTGTGAAAGTACATCTCATGCTATATTTTAAAACAGTCTCTAGTGATATGCATTTTGCTTGTAAAATGCTTCATGAAGCTTCCTGAAAGTATTTATTGATAATATGCTGGCCAAGAAAACAATGAAATATCTTAGAAGGAACTTTGATTAGGAAAAATGATGCAGTTCTCCCCTGGTTACTTTGTCTCTTTTTTTAAATTTGCTTTTCAAATATTATACTATGTTAGGAGGCACATTAGTGGAAGGGAAGGGAAAGAATATCTTTAATCTTTCTTTCCTTTCCTAGCCACGTTTTATTAATGTGTTGACCACAATGAAAATGCTGCCACTTTTAGTAGTTTGCATGTTGTCTTGTAAAATTTTAGAGAAAATGGCTAGACAATACCATCTCACTCACTGTTCTTGCTTATTTTTTTCTCTTGCTGATTTTTAAATACTAAGTGTGTAAAAAAAAAAAAAATTCTCTCCCTGCTCTGTTTAAAGTCAGTCAGAGATTTAACTCTCTATTAATTTTAGTAAATTGAGTGATGTGAGGACAGGGACCCCCAAGCAGATTCTCACCATACGACGTGAGTTTTCCCTTTGTACCAACTAGTGCAGGCAGATGGTCAAGATCAATAAACAGGCAGTCAGATTTCTACTGGGTATTTCCGTAGGATATTTAGCTACAGTTGTAAGAACTTAGGTTAATTATAGGTCTGATTTATTTGTTTTTTTTTTTTTCCCCTCTTAAATTTTGGCTAAGCGTAACCCTCTAGGTACGATAGGCATGTGGAAATTTCTTTTCCCATCAGTATTACAGAGAGATGGTTTGATACTGGACCTTTTAGGGCAGTTGTTGCTATTTTAGTTGCAAAATGGTTGTGTTACTGGGCATGGATTTGCTCATCAGTGGATTTCAGCTGCAGCCAAGTGAAACTTCTGATGTCTAGTGAAGAATTCTGTTTGTTTAACTCTTGAGACTTAATGTTGCTACTGCTTTAATAAGAGGCTGAATAGCTTTGAGGGTACATACGTGTTTTCAAGTGCACTTGTTAATTCAGCCCAGTGCGAATCACAAGGGTGTTTCACAGATTTCTCATTTGAAGAGAGTGAGGAGAGTTTCAGTATAGGGAAGCTATCAGGTTTCATCTCTATGTGAGTGCCATCAGTAAATAATTGGTGTCTTTGATGGTAAGGTGCTACCTATATAGGAAAACCTGTTTCTAATAAATAATTTCTCCTGCCTAATGTGTGGATGATCACATCCAATGTCAGTGCTTATGCTTTATTTAGAAATATACAGTGTAAGAAGGACTTGATTCCTAGACTGGGTGATATACATACGTCTGGTTTATCATGTTCCCTTTCCATCAGGAGTGATTTTGCTGTCTGCAAAGACTTGCATTGCGTGTCCGACTGAAATGAAGGTAAATGCAGACTGAAGTGTGACAATGGGCTCTTACGCTTGCTCACGGTGCGTAGTGACTGTACAGTCAGTCTGTAGTACCTCGGTGTGACAGGACGTGTGAATAACAAGGCTGCTACATCCTTTGCTGTCACAAACTTACAGTTTTTAAAGTTTGCTCGTGCATTTGTTTGTGTGATTTATGTGTCCAGTGTGTGCTTTTTTTCATTCTCCCCCATGGGATGTCTGGGTTTGGCTAGACTTCCTTCTCTTGCCACCATGTTTCTGCAAGGGCAAATGCCGATTTCTGTCAGAACTGCCTGTTAGTTCTCTCATTTCTTGACTCTTAAATAAAAGATGAACCTAGGTTATTTATTTCACATGAAGTTAACTTTAAATAGCATTTAATAGCTAATAGAGTATTTTTCATTTTAAGAAGTGATAGCTACACCTTTCGAAAGCTACAATATTGATAATCTGTGATTGCAAATCTTCTGGATTTTAGATGGTGGGAAATAAAAAGTAGTTTCAGGGCTGTTGTACACAAGACTTTTGGGTAGCTGTAGAGTAATACCTTAAACACAACAATCTGGTTTTCTGTTCTTCAAGTACCTACTATAATAAGATGAGGGGGAAGGGTACCTCAAAATGTTTAAATCAGTAGACAGGTAAATTTTTTAGCATGTATTTGAGAAAATGAAAACAGCTGAGTTTGATTGCTGTTTATTGTTGTTACTCTATGTACTTCTGTGCAGCTTCTATCCTTAAAAAAAATAGGTATGTAAAATCTTTAAATCGCTTATTATTACAGGTTAGACAACCTTAACTGCGGGTATGATTGTCTGTTAAGATTTTTCAGTGCTGTACTAGTAAGCTGTAAAACCTTGGAAATTTGCCTGTTCTTGTAACAATGCTGTACAGTATGGTTAGGGTTGTCTCTTGGTGTGTTGGATTTGAGTTTTTTTGTTTTTTAAATTCGGGTTTTGGGGAGAAATGCTGGAGAGGCTTATTCTGTCATTTGTTCTGGTAGGATCTGTGGAAAAAGACTGATAACTTGATGGCTGCAACCTGTAAAGCCTATTGATAACCTGTGCTTTTCCCACCTATTGCAAGCATTAATTTATAAAGGTTTGATCCAGAATTAACTCGGGAGGCTGCAGCAGTTTGACTACATTAGTTTTTGTGAGATTCTTATGATGGACACCTGCACTTTTAAACCAGCAGAATTTAGTTCACGTGCGATCATTCTGTTTCTTCCCTTCCTGGTAGTGATTGATAGGCATATATGAAAACAAAGGAACAGTCAAATTCTAGCACTGCTGTAAGTTTGCACAAAAATCATGTTTCCCATCTTGTCAGAAAACACTTAGCTTCTAATTGAAAATGTTGTTTGCTTTTGTATGACTATTAGCTTTTTGCTGTGCTTTCTAGTACATAAAGGGGAGGAAGAACTGACTGCTATTTAAAATAAATCTCTGGGAATTAATTTTAAAACTAAATGTATTATACTACCTACTATTAAAGGATACAGCTAAAATACCATTTTTTTCAATGTAGCAAATAATTTAGAAAAACTGTACACTGCTGGGTAAAACCTGTTGTTCAGTACCTGTTTAAAAAAAAATTAAAACTTAACTTCTTTCTGGGATGCCATTTATTTAAACAATATTAGTGGACAAGACTCTCTTACTACCAGGCAGAGTCAGTCATCAGAGAGTCTGTCTCCTCAGCATCCTTGTGACAGTGCTCCTAGACAGAGTATTAGTGCTTAACTCTCTCCCTTGCTTGCCAGCTACGGGCTGTATCATGCCATTAGTCCTGTGTCGAGCTCCTGTGCTGGCTCTGGCTCTCTTGAGGAGTTCAGGTTTGTTCCTTTGAACTCCCCGGATGAGCCCAGTGGTGCCAGACGAGTTTGATTTTTAAAATCTGTGGCACGCTGTGGTGACAGAGGTCTCAACAGCTGTGGCATGTAAGTGATAGATCAAATCTAATTTCTTTTAAATACAGTTCAGAAGTTGGTGCATATGACTTGCCTTTGTGTGGCTTCAGTAAGTTGTCCATAATTCTAGGTAAAAAAGCATATGCCTATACAGTAGGATGCATGTATCTTTCATATGGAATCTTGCTTATGAGGGTAGATACCAAGGTAGATATCTCTGCCATCATAACCATCTGAAAACAGAAATTATAATGCAAACTGCATTGTTATACATAACAAAGCACAGAGCTGAACAAGGAATGTGAGGTGGATTGATTTTCCTGATTACTGTTAGAATACCGAGTGGTTTGTAGTTAAGTCTGAATTTACTATTTGTGCCTGCTGTAAAAAAACCAAAACAACCAAAAAACAAAACCCCAAAAACCAACCAACCAACAACAACAACAAAACCAACCCAAACTCCACTGGGCTCGATGAGATGCTAATTGTTTTCCTCGTTCTAGATAGCAGTAATGTGAACATAACATATGTCTTGAAACAAGGGTTGACAGACATGGTGTTCTGCATTTGTAGGCTTGTAAATTGAGGAGTTTCTTTGTATACTTAGAGGGAGGCAGTATTTTACCTTTCATGTGCTAACTTTAAAGGCAAATGATCCAGAAAGGAATAATGCTGAGGTTCAATTGAGGCAGAACTACTTGATATTGTGGGCCAGAGGCCAGCAACTGTAGTGTTTTCCAT
>JAKFQP010000061.1:6849513-6873058 GCA_023375905.1 Nycticorax nycticorax | reverse complement strand
TCTGTGTTTACCTAGCATCCTTTCTTATATGGATGTTGGCGTTCATTATTCTTTAGTGCTATCTTCTCTATAATACTTTCCTAGATACATTTTTTTTTTAATAGAGGAAACTGCTTCCAGCTGACTGTTACAAATGCTTTAAGGTATTTGTGTATAAATTACTGTGAAGCAACTCCATCCAAGTTCTTTGGGTGCCTTTGGCAGCCTTGTGCAAATACACCAGGACCAGCCCTTGAACCTAAATCAAATAAGGTAGCCCAGCAACAGTGAAACACTTGTCTTGGCTTCTGCAGGCCCTGCTGTGCTGTCCTAGCACTACTCTTCCAGGGGGTGGCTGGGCACACCCTAAGTTGTCCTCACCATCCTTACGGCAACGGAGACGATGATGAAAAAGTCTCTCCTGTACAGCGGTGCCCTGAAGCAGAACCTGCTCTCCCACTGGGGTCAGTCGGAGATAGCTCCAGGGAAGTGGCAGTGGCCTGTGGTCTTCAGGCTGGACTCGGGCGGGCAGGTGGTTCTGTGTGAATTCAGTTACAGCACTTCTGTGGCTCAAACCTAACGGGAGCAAAGACCAAATGATTTAAATGGGAGAGGACACTTCAGAAACCCACCGCAAACAAAAACATCTGTGTGCATGCGGGCACACACGCCCAGAGTTTTTACAAATGTGGACTGTTTCATAGACATGGAACAGTGTTTTGTGTGGATTCTGTAGCTGTCCAATGCCTTAAGTTGAGATGATGTGTTGCACCTGCTGTGTTGGAAAGCCTGTGCTTTTGGAAACTGCAAGTATCTGTTGGATGCCCTTAATAAAGGCTGTTCGTAAAATGGTAGTCATCAATTACTTTCACATTTGCTTCAGGCTTTATTGTTAAAAGTTGAGTCATCCCATAGTGGAAAGTGTATTCTTCACCTACAAAATAATTTCCAAACAAACTAAATGTCTCTGAGTGTACATGAGAATGAAAGTTAATATTTGACAAATGTTAAGGTTGTCAAATAAACTGTGAGTGATTTTTGTTTTCATTATGCTTTCTATTGCCTGGAAACTAAATAGAAACAAACTGGTTTCTATGAAGCAGACCTACATTAGCTTACTTCCTTGAATTTTTGATATAATAAAGACAAAGAAACTACTACTGCAGATCTTGCAGGCTTTGTAACAAAAGTTTAGTTGCATTAGTCTACTAGTCTTAGTCTGGAGGGATATTTTGCTATGTTTCTGTAATGCTGAACTGGAATTTTACAGGAGTTGAAATCCTAATAATACTTGTAGATTGACATTTTAAGTGTACAGTCAAAATTATCTAGCTGTGTTTCAGGTGGAATATTTAAATGGTTTTGGTTTCTTTTTGTGTTTTGAGTCGCTTAAATCTGGGAAGTTGTCAATTTGTATATCTAGACAATGGAAAATTTTACATTTTGGTTTTAGTTCCTTCCTTTGTGGGCTGTCCTGAAGACTAGATAAATAGTAATTTCTTGATTAAAATGTAAACTAGCCTCTGTTTTCTTAATATGTTTTTAATGATACCTTTGTGATGCCTTAAGGGTTAAAGTTAACAATGTTGCAGGCAGCCTACCTGCATAAGACTTGGGCCTTGTTGTCTAGTTTGCTGATGCTTTGCTAAAGTCAGTAGTTACTTAATGGATTTATAAAGGACGGGAGGAATCGGGAGAGGATAAAGTAAGAAAGATAATGATGATTTGTTGAGGTTGCTTGACCAGGAGGAACGAGAACAAACAGTGCATGGAAGATAGAGGAATAGAAATAACAGATGGACAGTTGGCAGGATGTGCCAGCCGTGAGAGGTGAAAACTTAAAAGTGAGGAAGACATTTTGCCTTCATCCAAAAGACCTCCAGATGCGACCACCAGAACAGATTGCGCATGTGTAAAAAGCAGGGAAGATATGTTAATGGTTTCTTAGAACTCTCCACCTACTCCTAGAAATAATTTGTATGACCCAGGAATATTCATATAAAACATGTATTTAGACTGTAAGAGGTAGTACAGAGGTGTGCGTGATAGGTGGAGTGATCCCCCATGCACCCAGCGCTGCAATAAAGAATGCCTACTTTCTAAAAACTCTATCTTTGAGTCTTAGAAAGTTTCTTTAATCCGTCATTTTTGCTATCATTTGGTATGTGAATATCAAGGTATATAGCTAGTGAGTAGTCTGTAAATGTGTTTATATGTATTGTAGTTTTAGAGGCATAACACTTTTTTTTACTTTAACAGTAAGTGATTTTTGGAATCTAATGCAGTGATTAGATCAGTGTGTTTGCGTAGAGGCTTCAGTCACTTAATTTAAACTCAGAAAAATTTTGAAACATTCTTTATCTGAAAATAAAACTATTCGACAAAAGAAAACCGCTATCTGTATCTTTGTATGGAAAACACTGAAGCAAAATAAGGCTGGTGCAGACTGGCATGCAGTCAGCTGCTGAAGATAAGGCTTCTTCCTCCTGCTCTTCCTAGACAGTTGTTTTCTTTCGTACGTTTTATACAGCCCATTGTACTGTACATCAATCTTATAAAACTGGTCTATAAACCTTTTCTATAATAGTTTTCACAAAGCCACTGTGGGGGCCCAATGGTTTAACTGCGGATTAGGGATACAGTAAATACAAAAAGCCATGGTCAGGTATGGGGTTAAAAGGGCTTTTGCAACTTTTCCTTGCCAAAGGTAAGAATAGTGGACTTGATAAAAATTATGCAAAATTCTAAATGATCGTGAGAAGCATGTTTCTTCCGAAGTGCCTCAAAACAATGTCAAGGGGGCGGGGGGAGTCAGGAAAAGGCATGGATTAAAGGTTACTCTTCTTTTTTTGATTTTCACTTTATTTACTGATTCTTTTCCTTGCTAGAGTTCACCAGGTTGATGCCTATTTTTAAAAGCAAGAATTTAAAACTACAGATTTTGTTTTTAGGATGATAATTTTATGCAGCACCTTTAGAGCCTGTGAATTAATTCTGTGATGAGAAAAAGGTGACTTATAGGCATGTGCCTCATTTATACAAATTGTAACTCTAGAATAGAGGTGATAAATCTAATTGAATATTGACTCTGTGTGTATGTATATTTATGAGTGCCTGCTTACAGTAGGAAATACCGGAAAAATTTTTTTTTAGCCTTACCAAAACCCAGCAGACACTTAAAATAATCAAAGAGTTTAAAGGTGTCTTGGTGGGGTTTTTTTGTATCTTTCAACCAATGCAAATTATATTACTCTGATAATGTTTTCCTTGGCCAACATGGAAGTTTCTCTCACACAAAGAAATATAGTAATTGGTCTTCAGTTTGTTCAGTTTCATCTCTCTTAAATTCCAGGTCACTTGAGGCAAAAGCGTTGCTGGTGTTATTTAGAGGGGTTATAGTATTGTCCCCTTGCCTCTCTTGAAGATGTGTTGTGGATATCGGAAACCATGTTGGTACAGCAAGAACTAGCTCCTTCTGCTTACATGAGGGGACGACCCTTTTGTCATATAAATAATAACACCAAGTGTAGCTAAATAAATCCTCAGGTACCTGTGATAGTTGACTTTCAATGTATTTGTAACTTGTTACTGACAATATCAGTACCTTAAAGTGAAGGATAGTGTCTGCTTCCTCTGCGTGCTTAGGCAGTTTCACCATTTCCCTTTACTATTTTTGATTATTTCGCACCCCTTTCTTCGCCATCTACACAAGAAGGGGTGAGAGCTGAATGCTTAAGCAGGAAAACAGGCTTCCCAACTTGCAATAAGTACTGGGGAATCGGAGGCAGGTGCAGTATGCTCCCTGCTCCTCTTTCTCAAGTTGTCTGTATCTCTGCTCTCCACGAGGCAGTGTTGGCTCAAGTGGTTGCTGTGTCTTTGCTGTTTGCTTTTGTTCTAAGTCATTTACCTTTCAGACATAATCATCCCAGTGCAAAGATTTTGTTGTGTTCATGTTTGAACGTGTGAGAATTGAAATGTTTTATTCTCCCTCTGTCTTCTGGAAACTAGATTTTTAGCATTGCCTTAAGATGGCTTTGAAGTCCTACAGGCGAGCTGGGATATCAAAGGGCTACAGGAATTCAGCAATAATTGTTTTATGGCTTGCCAGAAATCAGACCTATTTCTATAGGTAGCATAGAAAATAGCTGTGATTTGACAATTTGGTGCCATTTATCTCCACCATAAAAATAATAAGAAAGTTAAAGGGGTATTTTGGAAGCAGGAACTAAGCTGTAAATGCAAATTGCTTCTCAATTTTCTCAAAGGAACAAAACAGAAAAGGGGTTTGGGAAGCTTTTTATTGAAGCAAAGTTAACAAGGACCCTGTCTACTTTAAAGATATTTAATATTGTACTTGCACTGTGAAATTGCACATTTGTTCCTTTACTACAAGATCATATAATCCAAAATGTACAGATTAAAAAGGACTTAATTAATAGTAAGTCGGAAGGAAAATTCTTGCAAATTTATGCAGCAGCATGAGTAAGTAGTCCAAGTGACCTCACTTCTGGAAAATTGGAAATAGTTAATTTTTCTGTTGTGACTGTAAGCATGATATCTTCTGGAAGTCTTGCTCCAAATCACTTGTCCAGGTACCATTCATGACTGAACAGCTAAGCGTGCGGACCTGAAACTCTAGTAGTATACTTTCTCAGTTGCTTGGAGAAGCAGTCTAGGAAATGTGTTGGCAATCACCAGGGGTTAGGAAGTACTGGATTCCAAGGCAGTTTTTGGGTGTTCTGCTGCTTTCCAGGACGTTGGTAAGCATCTGGTGACGGTAACTTGCATTTGCCTTGCTTTTCACTTGGCTGTGCAGAGTACTCTCAATGTGTGTGTATGGTTGCCGGGTTATCCTAGTGCCTCACTTAAGGGAGCGATGCAGGGAAGAAGTGATACTGATCAGTGGCTTGTGGTAACAGTAAGTGCTGGAAGACTATCTTTACACAGAATTACACAGAATCACGGAATGCCAGGGGTTGGAAGGGACCTCAGGAGATCATCTAGTCCAACCCCCCTTCTAAAGCAGGTTCACCTAGAGCAGGGTGCACAGGACATTGTCCAGGAGGATTTTGAATATCTCCAAAGAAGGAGACTCCACAACCACCCTGGGCAGCCTGTTCCAGTGCTCTTTTCTTAGGTAAAAGCAGCGTTTAAAGAGATGTGACTTGGCATTGGCACAAATGTCAGGTAGGAGAACCTGTCACCATGTCTCCTTAAATGTCTAAAGAGATGTGGACCTGCAGTTCAGTCAGGAAAGTAATAAAATCAGTTGCTAACTGATGAAAATTCCAGTACTTTACACCTACAGGCACATCAAGGCATTGGTATTGCTCAAAGCGAGGACTGAGGTGGTTAGCATTTAGCTGGCAATAATATCTACTCTGTAAATAAGCAGAGCATGTTTAGGGTAGTGAAAGGAAGAAGTGCTCCAACTTAAAAATGGAAATTTGAGGCCCAGACAAATGAGTGACCCAGTATGCCATGCTGAGCATAGCAGAGGCTAGCAATTCTGCTCCAGCACTCTCCTCCTTGTTGGTCTAGGTGAACCTGCTGATATCCAAGCTATTTTTATAGATTAGGCACACCTGATCTCTTTGTCCCTGATCTCTTTCTGTTTCTTGAAAGCGCTGATGCCTGTTGGACTGTTAGTATCGTCTAACAAGCAATGAAACCTCTGTTTGCTCTTGGGCTTCACTTAATGTATGAACAAGGTTTGGCACCTCTAATACTGGCCTGCCCTATGCAAATGTCACAGTGTTCCTGTTAACTCTTACTCTGAGAAAGAAGGAGATTTTTATCTCGAGAATTAATGCCATTCTTCCTGCTACCAGTGGCACTCCTGTCACTAAAAAGACTGGCTGCTTTATTAACATCTTGGCTATCTTTGTCTTTCAGTATATGGAGATGATTGAGCATTTTAATAAGCTGTGGGATTTGTCTTAAATTCATTACTTCTAGATCTGTTGATCTGAAGCTGTTTGCTCTCAATGGCTTTTAGGTTGTCTAGTTATACCCTTAGTTGGTTTCTGGCTTTCACGTTTGTCTGCTAAAGACTTTTAAGATTTGTAGCTGAGCTTGTCATATAGATTGTGTTCTTTTCAATAACTGAATCTTGCTTTGAAGACATAGCTATTTCTTCTCAGTTCATGATGTTTGTTTGAATGTTGCCTCCTGACTTGAGTTGTCTTGCCTCTGGTGAGGATTTGGATTCTGTGAACTTTGTATGGCATTGAGTGCTTATTCCATTTCTTTTTTGAAAAGCTTTGCCAGAAATGGAAACTGTACAGTTGATCCAAGATGAAGGCCAAATAGCTGGCCTGTGTCTTCAGACTTGAACTGTGTCTTCAGAGGGTTAGCACTTCAAGTAACTTGGGTGCAACTTGGCAATGGAGTTGATTGTTTGAGTCTTGTATAGCTTAAGTTGTTTTAGTTTTTCATCTCATTTACATTCTAATTTGATAACAAGTCTTTCAGTTGTGGACCAATGAAAGAGTGGAGTCTTTGGATGTATCTCAAGAAGCTTTCAAACTTGTGGCACAGTGAAGTCAACTGGCATATGAAGGAGGACTCTCCAGCTGTCTGTTCTAACAGCATGGCTATAGCCATTTGACTTTCAACAAGTTTCTAGTAATAAATATATTTGAGATCTTATTTGGGTATCAGCCTGAAATAGAATTCGGTTAAAAGGTGGTGTAGTTCATTGTGATTTGTGGGCATCTCTGACCTCTAGCAAGTCCACTGGAGAAGAGGAGGTGTGTCTGCTGTGCATCTTCTGTTCTATGTGTGGTCTCATGTGGTTGCAATTTTCCTCTCTGCGCTCTTTGTGTAAAGAGTGGCCAAGGAACTGTACGCAGCACGTGGTAGGTGAAGTGCCTTTGTGAATTTTCCATTCTGTACTGCCCTCATTCTCAGCTTCTAAACCAGCAATAATGTGGCATTTCTGTTTATCTTGGTCTCTGTGCACTAGTTGAGGCACCCATAAGAGTTTATTTTCCATTTGCTAGTATGTGTTATCCTGCACTTGCACATGCAGTGTAGTTCTTAAAGAAGAATCTGAAGTGCATCTGTTCTTATTGTGAGCTCTAAGAGCGCCTGAGAAGCTTTAAATGGTAATGGATCCTTACAAGAAGTCTTGTTTATACCAATCCTTTTAACATGCTGCTGCTATGTCATTATTTCCTGTGTAAAGTTTATAGCAAAAAGGAACATGATCCCTTTCAAACATCCATAAAACAAGATCTCTAGCTGCAGAAGTGGATTTGCAGCTTGTGAGCTTATCTACCAAGCTGAACTCCCATATGGCTGATTTCACTGTGCCTTAGTTAAGGCTGAAGGTAAGCTCTTCTGGAGTTGCTCAGCAACTTAAATAGTTTGTTCTCCTTCTTTTTCAAGGACTGCTGTCTCAGTTGCTAGATGACTATTTATATTCTCAGAGCTCTGGTGAATAGAATTAGATTCATATGGACAACTAACTAGAGTGCAGTTACGTGGTATGCCTTAATAGATCTGGGTGCAGCCTGCTGCCAAAATGAATGGCTCATCCCTCCTCCTGTCTGCATGCTGCTGGAGTTTTCCCTGTGACATTGGTGTGAGCTGGGCCAGCACTCTGATTCAACAGAATACAACTCCCAAGCCTCTCCTACCACTTCTGCCTCTGAACTCCGAGTTCATTTTCTGTTGGATCCCTGGGCTGAACTGACTTGCTACAGTGTCATCCAGTGCAAGCAGGAGAGGTGGGAATGCGTGGCTAGGAGTGGAGGGAAAAGGAAGACACTGTCTTCACCTCCCATCAGGTGAGATACCGTGTTAAAACAAAGCAAAACACATCTTTGTTCTTGAATACGTAAGTGTTGCTTGGCACTTCTGCTGATGTATTGTAGTCTTGGCTCTGGCACTTGCGCCTTTGTAGAAGAATCTTTAACTCACTGTAGAATTGTACTTACTCTTAGTGAATTTTACTTATTTGTAAGTGCTGCAGACTTTGCAGTATGTTTGGGAGGTACAGGGCACCACAGTATTAATTTTTAAGGTCCAAAGGAAATTGTAGTGCTTGGGGAAAAGTTTACGTTCTATCTGACAAAAGTTTATCTACCAACTAGGAACCATACAGATAATAAGAAAAGGGTAACGTAATGCTTTGCTTTTCACTTAAAAATAAAAATGTAGTATTTTTAAAAGCTTTTTCCTTTGGTTTTTCCAATGATACATCTTGTTTTCCTTGAAGTGGCCTATGAATTTTACTCAGTGGACAGGGAAGGCCAGTAAAGGGAGCTGTCTGCCTGGTATTTCTAGGGTTTGTACAATTCTGAAGAGCAGTGAATTCCCTCTTTTTTTGAATGCTCGCAAGGTTACCTGTATGCAAGGTGTGCGGTTGTACTCCAGGGAACTTTATTGCCCAACTAAGTGAGGGTTTTAAGGAGAAACTGTCTATGGTGGCCATGCCAAAGCTAGGCTTACTCCTTCTTATATCTGTGATTTCCATGTAACTCTGTTCCTGCTTTTTATGTTCCAAGTACATCCTGGAATTTTTGCTTTTGTTTTTGTTGTTTTGTTTTTGTATGAGAGCATTTAAACTGTCTAATTGGTTTCCTAACTGGTAATCTTAAACACCTAAATAAATTAATTGTAATACTTCTTCAGCTTGGTATTTGCAGGGGAAGAGGGGAAATGACCTGACAATGTCTTGTCTTCTCCAATATTTGACCAAAATGAGCAAGTGGTTTTATCTCGTCTCCAGAGACAAAACTCTGATGTCAGGGATGAAGATTACTGCAGTGATGCTTGAAGATGTGCTGCTTGCTTTGATGTGCCATTTTAAGAGCCTCCACTTGGCACAGTGATAATAACAGTGTTCATCAACTGAATGGCTTGGTGGTGATGGAGGGTACACTGCAGTCTGTCAGTGATGCTGGAGCTGAGCTCTGCCTGCCCAACTCCCGAGAATTCTCACTACTACAGGCTCATAACTCAGTAGCCTTATCACATCTTGGCTGAAGGTGGACATGTAATTAAAATGAGACAGCACTATTAGCATGTCTGTCTGTGATAGATTTAAGTGGATGCAAACTGTTAAATTTTTCTTTAAATGTTGGTCTCTAAGGATGAACAGAAGAGGCCAGCATGGACTCAGGCTGCTTCTCATGGTTTTGACAGTTGTATACCAAAATTACTACTATAACACTCTCTATAGAGGAACTGTTCCATAGTGAAGCTGAAAAAACTGTTCATTTTCCTACAGAAATTCATAACTTGGAAACAGTCCTGGCTTCTGTATTGGGTTTCTGTGGCAAGGTCTTGGTAGTGGGGGGGCTACAGGGGTGGCTTCTGTGAGAAGCTCCTAGAATTTTTCCCTGTGTCCGCTACCGGCCAAGGCCAAGCCAATCAGCGACGGTGGAAGCGCCTCTGTGATAACATATTTAAGAAGGAAAAAAAAGCGGCTGCGTCTCAGTAGCCGGAGAGAGAAGAGAAGTGAGAGGATGAGAGAGAAAACAGCCCTGCAGACACCAAGGTCAGTGAAGAAGGAGGGGGAGGAGGTGCTCCAGGCACCGGAGCAGAGATTCCCCTGCAGCCCGTGGTGAAGACCATGGTGTGGCAGGCTGTCCCCCTGCAGCCCATGGAGGTCCACAGTGGAGCAGATCTCCACCTGTAGCCCGTGGAGGACCCCACGCCGGAGCGGGTGGATGCCCAAAGGGAGGAGGCTGTGACCCCGTGGGAAGCCTGCACCAGATCAGGTTCCTGGCAAGCCATTGTGGACCCGTGGGGGGAGGAGCCCACACCGAAGCAGGTTTGCTGGTAGAACTTGTGACCCTGCAGGGGACCCAACGCTGGAGCAGTCTGCTCCTGAGGGACTGCACCCCGTGGAAGTTATGGACCCATGCTGGAGCAGTTCATGAAGAACTGTAGCCTGTGGGAAGGACTCACGCTGGAGAAGTTCGTGGAGGACTGTCTCCCGTGAGAGGGACCCCACGCGCGAGCAGGGGAAGTGTCCTCTGCCTAGGAAGAAGAAGCGGCAGAGACAACGTGTGATGAATTGACCCCAACCCCCATTCCCGTCCCCCCTGCGCCGCTGAGGGGGAGTAGGTAGAGAAACTGTGAGTGAAGTTGAGCCCAGAAAGAAGGGAGGGGTGGGGGGGAAGGTGTTTTAAGATCTAGCAGTTTTTTTCCTCTCCTTCTCTGATTTTGATTGGTAATAAACTAAATTGATTTTGTTGAGTCTGTTTTGCCTGTAATGGTAACTGATAAACGATCTTTCCCTGTTTTCATCTCGACCCACGAGCCCTTTGATTTGCTTTTCTCTCCTCTGTCCAGTTAAAGAGGGGAGTGATAGAGTAGCTTTGGTGGGCCCCTCGTGTCCAGCCAGGGTCAAACCACCACAGCTTCATAAAAGCAGTGCAAGCTTTTTTGTTTCTAATAGTAAGTATTTTTACTGATAACTTACAGTTACTTAATTCATACAAATAGCCTGAGTTTGGTGGAAATCTGAAGTTGTGAGGTTCTTAATTGCTGTCAAGCCTTTAAAAAACAAAAATGGCTTGCTTTCTTACACTGCAGAAGAGTATTTTCCACATCCAATAAAGTAAACTATTTTTGGCCCTGAATCTCCAGGGCACAAAGGTGCAGGACATAAAGGCATAGTGCTACTGGCACTTGTTACGCTGGGTCAGAGGCATCTAATGACCCTTCTGCAGCATTCTAGACAGGGAGCAGTATTGTTAAGAATCATGGGTTGCTTTTCAGGTTGCTGGCGATGGTAGGACTTGGATGGGCTGGAGTACTGCAAACACTGTTGCTTTACATAAGCCAATTGCTTGGCAAAAACACTCCTGCCAAATTGCAGAGCAGCAGCTGGTTACTACATTTGCTTCTGTGTCTACCCATCCAGAGGCCTCTCCCACATTTCTACCTGCCTCAATGCATGACTTGATGTTCATATGAAATAATATTTCTTTTGAAAAAAATTGTTGCCTTCTCTTAGTTGCTGTGATCTTTTTGATTACAAATTTCGTTGCCTCACTAGCAACAGAAGAAAAATCTTGACTTCTCTTGCTGAGGGTAGGTACAAGTACTGGAACTGTTTTCTGTTTAGTATGGGCAGCTGTTATCTTCAACAAGTATTTGAACAGGTAGAATAGTCTGCTGCCTTCTCCTTTCACTTGCTCCCAGGTTGTCAGTGTTCCAAAAGACAGTAATGTGTGACATTAGGACAGAGTTGAGCAGTGGAGATTTCTGAGGACATCAAGATAGGGTTAATGTGCAAATATGGAATGCGGAGGTATTTAATTTAAGCAAGGTGAGGGAGGAGAAAGCTTTTTGTATCTCATGGCTAAAATTTCTCTGTCAGAATGGTCAATTTGCTTATCTTGCATTCATAGTGATATGAATGGGGCCAGATGCAAAACTTTTGAAAAGGTCTATTTGAAGTGGTTTTAATCAGAGAAGAATTGAACTCAGTGGCCTTGGTGTTCTGTATTTCCCCCTTCACTCTCTGGTGGGAAGGTGTACCGTGGGCATTTGTCAAAATCCGAATGTCAGAGGAGATGCATGTGGGAAAAGTGGGGAGCACAGACTCATCGGTAGAGCAGAGAGACTGGGAGCTTTAGGGTTAGCATTTTTCCTTGTTCAGTGTTAAGCAGTCTTAATTTAAGGATTGGCGGGTGTCGTTAGACTTGCATGTCTGCAGATGCAGCTCTGTATTAACTCTCCTGTGAGAAGCAGAAACTACCATGGCTGTCTATGAGTGTTACTGTGGTTGTGAACTCTGTTCTCCTGTAATGTTCCAGTTGGTTGAGGAGAGAGAAATTTCTGCAAAATTTTAGAAATTTGAAACCTTGAAGAGGGATAGATGGCAGAGAATAATGAGTGAAAAACTAGAATGGAGAGTTCCTTGATTAGAGCCAACTGGTTGTTACTTATCCCATGCCTCTGCCTGCTGTAAAAATAGCTGGCATAACAATGAGATAACCCGTTCCTAGGACCAAGTGGGGGAAACCATTCCACAGCCAAAATCAAGTGATGCAAATTTATTCTTCTTAAGCAGATTTGAGTTAAGTGTCTTGAGGAAATCGTCTTGCAAAAAAAAAAAAATTTGAGTAAGATTGTTTGTCATTTTAAATGTTGCAATTCAAGCAGATCTTCTTTCACCTGCTTTGTTCTAGATACATTGTTGCCATTTCAGGCTTTTAATTTTTTTTTTTCCCCCCTCACGCTAAAAAGCTTCATACTTGTTACGTCATTTTGGTTTTTTATCTGCTTTGGAAAAGGTCAAAGCTGTTAAACATCCATGTGTGATGTCAGTGACTGCGCTGTCTCGTACATAAAATTGGCGAGCAAATTGTTCATGCTGTGTATGTGACTAATCCTGCACTCTGATACTTAAGCTTCTGTAAAATGGGAGTCTGAATTGCCTTTACTGAGGTTATGAGCTGTTGTGGACAGCAGTTTTGAGTTCAGTGAGAATTGTACTTTAACACCTGGATGTTATTTTGAAAAATGGGCAGCCTCCTCCCCCCTCCCCACCCAGCAATCTTAAAAGACTAACACAGTGGACTTACTTTTTTTTTAATTCTTTTGAGAATTTTTTCAAAAGTATATTAATTTTTTAAAGATCATTAGTTTATTGAAAACTTGTGTGTCTTTATTCACATAGCTAGCTTGATTTGAATCATCAGGTTTCTTTAAGTTAAAAGCAACAAATATCCCAACACCTTAGGTCCTGAAATCACAAATTCTTGAACATAGAAGTAAAACTGTGTAAGGCACACACATGAAGCTGCGTACTTGGTTAAGTGTTTGCAGGCCTAAAGCCTTTGTTTTAAAAGTTCTGTCATTCTCTCTTTTCCCCCTTGCCTCTCCTTTGAAAAGAGATTCTACCAATAATAGCACTTAAGTTTCTTCTCGCAATACACTATTTGGGAATTTACTGTATTGTGTAACTTCTGTAATATATATAAACTAGCATTGATTACTGTTTTTTAAAGCAGTTTGTTCTTATTGTAATACTTAGAAATAGTTTAGGCTTTTTTCCTGGCCTTCTTCCATTGCCAAAACCCCTCCTTTAACCTCTTTCTGAAATCTGTTTTTTTGGGGGGGTTATTCTCTTTCGTAAATCTCCTTTCCCCCAATAGTCTGATGTTACCAGGAAAAAAGTGATGCATTATTGCTAAATTTTCATAGAGGGAAAACTGAATCACATTTCATTTTGTACTTAACAGGCAACTTTGGACTGCCTGAATTCCTGTTAGTTGTTTGGGGTTGACTATGATATAAATGTATTTTTTATTACTGAAATATTTAAGAGTTTACATTGTTGATTTAGTTCATGGCATTGTTCACTTATTTATGAAGCCTCTTCCCAAAACATTTAGTTACTATGAAATACTTAGGAAGTTGATTTAGGCTTTGCCATTACAATACTGTAACACAAAGGAAAAAAATCTGTGTTAATTATGTCATGAGTATGTTTTTGTATACCTTAACAAATAACTGCACTTCATGGGAGGTAACTCTTTCTCTATAGTTGAAGTATCTGTATATTAAGCTTTAGTTTGTGGTCTTGATGGCTCAAGGTGTTGGGATTAGCTTAATGTATTTAAAACATAATTACTGACATACCAATGTATGTATTGTAAGTTAACAACATCCAGCACTCAATGTATTTTAAATTTAATTACAGCTAATGTAATAAAGGTAAGGGAATGTAACACATGATTGATGCAGACAAATACTTAGGTATAGCTTCTTATTTTAATGGTGAGATCAGCTCTGAGTTTTGATGGGTTTTCCAATTTTGTTACCTTAGGTAACAGGTGCAAGGAAGATGGAACTAGGCTTTCCTCAGCAGTGCCTGCTGACAGGACAAGAGATAAGGGGCACATTTTAAGTATAGGAAGTTCTACCTGAACAGACAAAACCTTTTTCTAAACTGTGCAGATGGTCAAATGCTGGACTAGGTTGCCCAGAGAGGTTATGATGTCTCCATCCTTTTAAGATACTCGAAGCTTAACTGACCAAGTCCTTGAAAAACCTGCTCTGTTTGGGGTGGGAGGTGGTGAGGGGAAGGGGTACTGAAGCTGGCCAGAATTCAGGACAAAGGAGGGAACCCAGAGGTGCCCTCCAACCTCAACTTCTCTGTGATCCTGTGAAGTAGCAGAAGATGTAGATGGAGGCCTGATGTTCACATAAAAATGATGCATGCAATCCAGAGCTGTCTTCCTGATTCACACCCTGTCAGAAACTGTACTGCAAAACTGATGGTTGCAGTACACTGTGAATGTCACGAGCTTGCTCATTTTCAGAAAGTGGTGAAAGAAATTGGTATCAGGAAAAGTGACCCAAGGGGTTATAGCATAGCACTTACTGTTTATGCTAAATGATTAAATGCTCAAATTTTGCATGTTTAAATTTTATCATAATTTTCAGTGATGCTTGATTTAAAATTGAGACCATGTATGTGTGAAGACTCACTGTATGCTTCCTTCTTTTGGTTTTCTTCTAACATCCATTTTTGGCTACTGCCAGAAAAGCTATAATGAGTCCTATGGCCATTTGGTTTCAACAGCTATCAGATTTTTGTGCAGGGTGTTCCACTGCATCAACAGAGATCACAAGAGAAACCTCATTTTTCTTTCTTTGTGATTCTGCAGGTTTGCTTAGGCTATTTTGACTTACAGGCCACACACTACTTTATGGGTTACGGCTCTGAATCTTAAGTATTGACATTTCCCATTACAACTTACAAAAAGGACTCTCCAGCTTGGCACAGGAAAACTTGGGGGCTGTAAAAGGAACACAGGATAAATCTATAGCTAGAGAACTAAAGGCTTTTTGGAAGGTTTTATAAAGAAAAGAAAGATAGGAAGAAGTTAAAGAAAAACATGGACAAACTGGAATGTGCTGAGATTTCACATCTATAAAATATGAATTAAGAGGCACTGCTGTCCCAGGGAGATGCTTGGGAAATAGATGCAAATGTGACAGCATCTTAATGATATTCAAGACAAACTTCTACTTTTTTGTCTTTTTTTTTTTTTTCTTTCCTTATAAGTCAGTTGATTTCAGCTCTGGATTGTTTCTGTCCTGTACTTGATGCTGAAATTTGTTTTCTAGGGAATGAAAGTATTTCCTGTCTGAAGAGGAGTTTTCCAACTATTTCAAAAAACAAATCCAAACCCTTCTCATCCTCCTTTCTTGTATTCGTAATTCTAATTTATGTTTTTTCTTTCTTCATGTCATGTTTAAGTGATTAACTGTGTATGAAAAGTAGCCCTTGAGATTTGCAAGATTGATCCCTGAAGAAGGCAAATTATGCTGAATGTTGAATCGCTTTACATTAAAGAAAGATTCAAGAATTGAAGAGAATAACATGGGGTTGTGTAGAAATACAGATTTGTGCTGGTAAGGTACAATTCCACGTATTTAGAAGTGGAGATGAATCTGCCCCCAATTTTTGATTTTGTGTTTCTGTGTTAGGTAACACTAGAATACTTGCAACAAATTAAGACTTGTATGTCTGAGAGTCTTTTGTCTGTCACGGATCAGTTTCTTGTTTGGCTGATTTTGAGGGAGGAAAGGTGGGAGACTGCAAGTGAGTTTCAAGGGAGTGCCTCAGTGCTGTGCTTGTAAATGTAGAAACTTTAAATAGATGTGTAAATTGTCAGAAGGTTAAATCATGCCTTACCCAGGTGTGAGAAATCCTTTTTTTATGTTCTGAGAATGAGTTTAAATTTATGCAAAACAGACTATGAAAACCAAAAATCAAATGGTGTAGAACTTGGATGAATATAGTATTGGAAAACTTGATTTAATGTACAGGGCAAAAATATTTGACTGATTCTACACACACAAAGAAATTGCATGTTTATTCTCGGGGTTTTTCAGTAAAAGGCTGTGTGTGTGGCAACCTTTATAGAGGAGCATGTTTTGTGAAATTTTTAGGCTGTTTAGGCTGTTTTGTATCACTTACTGTTTTTTCCTAGACAATTGGGTGCTTACAGCATTTTGGTTCCAAGTCTTCCAGGATTTTAAAGTTTAGTATTAGATAGTTTGAAATTAACTTTTTATGAAAGATTTACGATTTTATTAACTTTCAGTTTTCCATTGATGATTAGCCTGGCAGGTTTGAGTGTTAAAGTTCTTTCTTCTTTTTGATGTGACTATAATTTGCAACTGTGTCCATACATAGAATTAAAAAAAAAAAAAATAAAAAATCGGCCTGTTCCCCCATCCTCCCACCCCTTCCCTTTGGAAACTGGCAAGACATATGTGCTTAAAACATACAGGCACATGATGAAACGTGGCTTTGTTTCAGGCAGATGTGCTTCGTAAGGGGCTGATATTTTTGCTGGGTTTTCTTTTTAGTTGCCCCTGAAATATGAGGTGTCCTCATTCCCTGGCTTTCTATGTTACCATTATTGCAGGATACTTCAGTTTAAAATGCACGCAAGAGTAAGAGAAGGTGCAAAGAGACCGTCTTTGTCTCACCCCTTTTTATACTGCTTTTCTTCATCCCTCAGTAATCCAGCTGGGGAGATAAAGTTGTGAAACTGAAGTGAAGCAGCTGAATCCTGCTCCCACTGAGATCAAAACTGACTTCCACAGTCACCTGTGGAGCCAGAGTTTGGCCTTGTAGAATGGAGAATCTTTGTGCTGGCAAGAAAATTTCTTAGTAGAATAGGTATGGCCATAGTAATTGTAAAACTTCAAAATAACTTGTGCAAAAATGCTTTGTGTAAGAGCTGGTGTTGAAAAGGCGTGAAGATACCCTTTCCAATGACATCCTTCGTATTGGTAGCGAAAATGTATAGGAAATCCTAGAGACTTAAGGCTATCCTGTTACCATCCACTACTCAGGAAAGTACTGTAAGAGGAGTTAGAGTGTGTACAGTATTTACATTTGTGTGTTCAAACTTGTTAACCAAGAAAAACAATGGTTCTTTTCAAACCTCTATGTTGCCATGTAGCCTGTGTGTTGGGGGAAATACTGAAACACTTTCTGGAAGTCAGGGAGCTGTTAAGGATATGGATTATCTTCAGGTAGTGCTGTTAGCTGGCAAATGGAAGAAAGTGTGGGGAGCTTAGTCTTCCAAGTTGTGACTTGATTTGGTAGGTAAGCTGAGAGGAGCAAGTAAAATTTGGATGTAGATAGGACATAACATGCAAGGAGGCTGCCAAGTGATGTCATCTTCCCTTTTCATGACTGTTTCTGTGCACTGCAGATGTACGCTAGGGTCTTCTGCTAATAAATGTAGTAGAGTGGCTCTTTGGTTTCTTTAGATGTCTCTTAATGTTCATGGTGAGGGAACATGTATAAGAATAGTGGGGCTTCTTAGCATGTGCAGAAATTATATGCAAGACTGATTAGGCTCATATATATGTATATTACTTCAGCTTTATATGTGTAAAAAGGATAAAAAGGTCCTTTTTGTGCTAGGTGATAAGTAGTACATCTACTAGCATAAGCATAGCTCAAGAAAAAGATCTGATAATCTTAATTTTTCTGGTTTGGGCTATATCCTGGAATTTATTTTATTGTCGTGTAAATCTAGTCTTTTTACGTTTGGTAGGGAAAATATATTTGGGGCATTTAGAGGAATGATTAGTTTTAGGAGTCAGTACTGTATTTTGTGTTAAATTTTAGATACTATTGCTAAGGTTGAGCAAAGTGGAAGGAATTTGGAGAGCACAAAGTTTTGTCTGGAAGGCTAGAAGAGTAAAAGAACAGAAGTTAGGGACAGATGGTCCTCAATGGGGCAGAACATCTTTTCTGTGAAGAGCAATCTGAAGCATGTACTACTCGGTATTGACATTACAGACATCTTCATTATGTAGTGACAGTCAAGCACAAAAATCTGTAATCCTTGCTGGCAACTATTCTTTACCTCTGCAGACTGGAGGTGTAAATAGGGCCCTAGCTGGAGGAGAGGTAAAACCACCAGCAGGCTTTTTGGCCTGGCAGAATCTTGGAGACAGTGGGAAGTACGCAAGACAGGGAACTACAGACCTAGGGAATCATTCAATCCAGAGGAAACCTGAGTTCAGATATGAGTTTATTAGCAGGACTGCTGAATGCAGGTATGCTTTGTAGTTTGTGTGGATCCTTCTTTGAGCTTCCAGAGGTGTTGAAAACATAGTAGCAATATTTTAGTGTTGCTCTCGTTGACGGCAACAATTAACTGGTAAAACAGTATGGAATTTTACTGAAACAGAAGCATAGATGCAGGCTAAGTTGCTGCGTGATCAGAGGGTTATTGACATCAGGATTTGAAGAGTAAGTTCTTGGCCATTCCTATTTTCACTTCAGTGTGTGGAGAAAACTTGAGTGACTATGAACTCCTTAGAACTGTAGTAGAGGTATGTAAGTGTTCTATGGTAGTTGAAGTAAATCTACTGCATAGACTTAGGAGTTGATCATGGGCTAAGAAAGGGAGCAAAGAAATGCCAAGTAAATACAATCATTGGCAAATGGGAATTGAACAGAGCCTGTTAATGACACAGTGGGTTTGCACTCTGAAATCCTGGCTGTACTTAGACTTTCTGGTATATGCAGTAACATAGAGTGAACTGGTAAAAGCTGGACAGCTGTTTAGAAATGACACAATGATGTCCCCATTCATTCCTGAAACATGTCGACTTGCTGTCAGCAGTTTTCAGGACTGACTTGCTTGTTATTGTTCTACCTTCATTGCAGGACTGTCAGTCTTGATACGTGGCTTTTGTGATGTAAATGGATATCCTGGGCCCCATTAAAAGAGGCTTGGCCAGTAGGTCGAGGGAGGTGATTCCGCCCTTCCACCTCACTCTGGTGAGACCCCACCTGGAGTACTGCGTCCAGCTCTGGGGTCCTCAGCACAGGGAAGACATGGACCTGTTGGAGTGTGGGTCCAGAGGAGGGCCACAAAAGTGATCAGGGGGATGGAACACCTCCCCTAGGAGGACAGGCTGGGAGAGTTGGGGTTGTTCAGGCTGGAGAAGAGAAGGCTGTGGGGACACCTTACTACAGCCTTTCAGTGCTTAAAGGGGGCTTAGAAGAAAGATGGGGACAGACTTTTAGCAGGCCATGTTGTGATAGGACAAGGGGTAGTGGTTTTAAACTCAGAGGGTAGATTCAGACTAGATATAAGGAAGACATTTTTTTTTATGAGGAGGGTGGTGAGACACCGGACCAGGTTGCCCAGAGAGGTGGTAGATGCCCCATCCCTGCAAACATTGAAGGTCAGGTTGGACAGGACTCTGAGCAACCTGATCTAGTTGAAGATGTCCCTACTCATTGCAGGGGGGTTGGATTAGAAGACGTTTAAAGGTCCCTTCCAATCCAAACTATTCTGTGATCTTTTTGCCTAGCTAAAACCTTAAGTTCATAACTTTTTTCTTTGGTCATCTGAAACACTCCATTTGAAGTTTTGGATGAAAAACAGTTGGTGCATTATCTTAAAGGATAAAAGGAGAGTGTTTTAAGGTTGTGTTGTTCTCTCCTGATAAGTCAGGTAGACCACTACTCTTGCAAATAACCTTTACACAGGTAGGTTTAAAAATCAAACTCAAGTGTTGTTCATGTTGGTTTTTGGCAGTAAGTTATCAGTATCAGCATAGGCAATGGGAGTAGAGTAGGCTTTCTCCCTTCTCTCTGTCCCCTGTATCCCTCCCTGAAAACACCCCAAAAAACCAGCAACCAAGAACCTCCCCAAAAAACCCAGCAACTTAGGGGGAGGGCTAGAAATGGAACCTTTTTTTGGTCTCTGTTACTGTTTTAAACAAAGGTAACCTTTTTTTATTTAGTCTGAACAGGTAAGGAAGGGCTGCCACTTGCATGTCTGTGTAGTTGTATCTTTTCAAGCATTGCACTTCAACCCTATACGGGAGTTTATCACTTTCAGTTCTGAATTGACTTTCTCTAATTGTTTTCTGAGTGAACTATACGGCTATTCGTGCAAATTGCAAACCAATGTCTGGAACTTTCCGACTGATTTCAGCCAGCAGCTTTGCCTGTCATATAGTAATCACACCTTGTAGTACTGTAAATTTACTTTAGGTTTGACCTGCCCACAAATGCACATATGCACAAATCCATAGCCAGCAGCACTAAAGCTAATACATAGATAAGCTCTGCCATGTACAACCATCGTATATGCTCATAAATATACAAATTTGTCAGCCATTTCGGAAAAGCGCCCATTTCCACAAAATCAGTCGGAAGACCATTCATATAATATCCTTCACAGCACCTGACCAAGCAGTTTCTGTTTCTGTTCCTTGTGTTCCTTTCCCCATTCATGGGTCTGGAGTCAACTGCATGCAGGCTGCTTCGTGTTCGAGTTTACTCTGCCTTCACAACCCTTCTCGCTCATAGCCAGGAACACCCACGTGCTGGTGCTGTCTGGTTAATGAAACACCGGAATGCTGCTCCCCAGATCTATGTGGGATTGCTCATGCAGCGTGTCCTCTTTCCTAAACCAACACATGGAGTGCTCCTTTGGCATGCTTAGCAGCTTTACCAGGCAGCTCTTGTCCAGCCTCTTGTATTCAGTGTGTTTATCACGGTGAATGCAGCTGCTCTGTTGGCAGACAGTTACTGCTGGCTGTTGCTGGCTCTTGGGAGGAAAGAAGGGGAGGGGAAGAGGTAGCAGGGTCTTGGCGTATACCTTTCCTTTCTCATTCCTGGTGTTTATGGTTCTGAATGTTTCTGACTTGTAGAGTTCTGGACAGAATATCTCAGTTTTGCTTCTGAGTTTAGCAACAAGAATTTTTTTCTTGACTCGTTTGTCTGAGCACAGTGTGGGATAGTTAAAGCATCGGTAGCTATTTCAGTTCTCAGCTAAAATTCTGTGGGGTTCAGCCATGATAATATTTAGCTCATGAGTTTCAACTGTGGGAGTTAAAGCATTTCACAGAGGAGAGATATGCCTCTCTATTTACAGATATTGGGAGCCAGAGACATGGTGGCAGATTTTCCTGAGAAGCTGGTGGCAGAACCAGGAAGAGTCCAACTCCATTGGCTAGTATTTCCCTCTGAGCTGCCAGTCTTGTAAAAAAATTTGTGATCTGTCGTTAGTGTGCCTGCACTAGAGACTGACTGACATGTGAATTTACAGTGCAGTCTCAGCTTGGTCTGTAGTACCTTTTTTTCAGTCCTAAAGAGACAAGATGTGCTGAGGTCACTCGCCCAACTGAGGTTAGTAAAGGGATGGTAAACAGCCTGCTTCCTACATGCAAACAAATCTGTAAACAGCTTCAGGGATTGGATGCATTTTCTGAGAGCCTTGGTGGTGATCGGTTTGGATCACTTTTCACACAGTGCAAGGAGTAGTAGGCAGGCAGATTTTTCCAGTGCTCCTAGTTGTTTTTTGAACAGTCACTGCTTATCAGCCTTGGCTGTACCATATCTGGCACTTTCCTTAGCACTGGTCTGATAATTCTGAACTGCTGCATGAAGTTAGTCCTCTAAGGTAGGTTTCGTTCTTGTTTTTATAGAAACATAGCATGTTGCTAATGACCAACAGCTACTGTGTCTTTTCAGAATGCCTTCTTTCATGATAACCTGACTGAAGTTGTTCTATAATAAATCTTAATTATGTAGAAGGTATTTGTGACCTGACTATTAAATGCTTAGGGGTTAATTGTAGACTTCCTAGCCAAGAACTCTCTTGATTTCACTGGGTACTAAGAATGCATTAAAGCTGCAGGACTAAACCAAATTGCCAGCAACTATTAATTTATATTTTGGAACCACTGAAATGCAACTTCTTAACACTTTCTTCCACTGCTATATATTCTCTTCCTAAGCCCTAATTAGAAGTGTGCTCCATATTTCTATTCCTTAGAAGAGACACTTGTTAACTTCATATACTGGGAATAGGCTTTGCCATTTCAGCAGTGTTATACATGGTTCAAGCCCTCCCCTTGAAAAAATTAAAAAGCACAACCACTATTTTTTTTTTTTTACCCTGCAGCAGCATGTGATTGAAGTGGAGAAGAAAGGGCTTTGGTCCATATTTTGTTAACGAGCCTTGCACACTGTGGGATGGAGAGGCAGACTTTGCATTTCATGCTGCTTGGGAACCTTTCTTGATGTCCATGTACGTGTAGAGGGGTTAGGCATAGTGTCTTGGTTGCAGTCCTAGACTGACTGAATGAAATGAGAAAAGATGAATTCTTTCTAGCTTATACATGGTCAGGTGCTCACTGGCTGCCCAGACCATGGGTTTTTCTCAGCCGTAATGCTAATGTACAGCTTCACAGAAGTGGAATCAGTGGTGGGATGCTTTCCTTATAGTGGAGAAATACGGGAGCTTGACTCAAGCAATCTCCATCACTAAAAAGGTGCCTGTTATAAGAATTCTTATGTGGTCATGCTCAAGAAGCCAAATGCAAGCAAATTGTACCAAATAACATTTATTCCCTGTTCTCTCTTGTTTCTTGCAGTTACCAAAGTTTTGTCTTAAATAGTTGCACCTGAGGTATTTCTGGGGGTTGTGGTATCTCCTTAAGATGGAGTACTTTTGCAGACACTGGCATAGAAGTAAAGTCTGTGAAGTAAAACATGGAAGACTAAAGATAGAATAATTTTCAGTTAATACATTGAACATCAAAACATTAATTTCCTTTTTCATGTGACTTGCATGCCAGGATTGTCCATCCAGTTCATGAGCAGTGTGAAAAATCAGTGTTTTCTTCAGGTTCTGCATCTGTTAGTTTAGACTTTACTGTTTATCTGCTTTTCTTCTGTGTTCCAACTCTGGCAAAAGTTTAGCTGACCAGAACCAATAGGTTTTTGTTTTATTGGGTTTTGGTTTTCAACTTTTTGATGGCAGGCCTTCCAGTGTAGGGATTTCGTTTGAGATGCTCTAGTATTTTTTTTATCATTCATTTAATTTATTTTAAAAATTTTTGCTACGAGTGCTTCCCTTTGATGTTGTTACTTAGCTCACTGATGGGCTTATCGATGCAAGCCTGAACAGCAAACATGATTGACTTGAGCATTTCTGCAGCTCTGTTTCAGCAGGGATCTTCAGGGCGACGGTGAGTGGCAGAATTGGTGACAACTGGCAGGCTGCACCAGCGCGCGCTGGCCGGGAGAAGGTCTCTGTTGTTATGGGGAGCAGCGGCCTGCTGTGCTCTCCTGGCTGGGGAGGCTTCCAGAGGCAAGCCGAAAACTGGACTGGGAAGTGGGGTTGGGCTGATTGCGGTCATTAATGCTGCTGTAATGAGCGGCCTGTAAGGAATGTTCCTCAGGAGCTGTGATGTCCCTTGTGCAGTTCCAGTTAAATAACGTGAGTGAAATTTCAAGCAGCTTGTACCTGGACTTCAGCAGAGGGGATGGGAGGCTTCTTACAAGGCAGGGATTAATTGCAATGTCTGAGAGGACGTGGGGTGGTTGAAGTATTCCCTTGTGTAAATGGGTGGAATAATGTTGCCTTTAATAGAAACCTGGAGAAGTTCGTGCTTATTAAATAATTCTGCTGGAGAACTGAATTGCAGTGGCAGGCATTGTTGCGCCAGATAACTGTCTGGCAATTCGACTTCACTGACTCCAGGTATTATTGTACCGCTCTCTGGGTGTTGTTTTGGAAAC
>JAKFQP010000061.1:6832027-6846303 GCA_023375905.1 Nycticorax nycticorax | reverse complement strand
TAAGCAGACATGACATCAAATGTGTAGCCAGCACACGTACTATACTAATTCTTTATTTGTGTAAGCTACACTTGAAAGACTCCTAGTTGCTACTTCTCCTTCAGAAGCTATGTTTGGATCTGCAATAAGTAAACCAAGTCTAATTATTAACAGAATAGCTTCCAAATACAGACTTTAAGGATCACAAAACATCCTCACAGACATTCACTTTTCTGCCTAGATCCTGGTTTTTTTTCCTGTCAGAGTTCTTGTGGATGATGTTTCATGCTATTTCTCTTTCAGCAACATACAATACTTTAGTGGTGGGTGAAGTTCATTGGGTGAGGGGCAGGTGCTTCCAGTGCGCCCATAGACCTTGGCAGATACATAAGTGCTCTCCCTTATAGAGGAGGGAAAGAACTGCTCAGTCTTCCTTTTGTGAGAGCCAGCAGGACAGGACTGGAAGCATAGGCGTGCCTGCAAGCATATGATGGGGCGAGGGGAGAGTTGTGTTTGAACACATTGTATTTCTACCATTTGGTCCAGTTAACTTGAATTTTCTGTCTATAAAATTAAAAAAACCACATTCTAATAAAAACTATTGCATAGTCTTTTCTTCTCACGGAAAAGGTGTAGACAGATCAGTCTCAACATTTAGATTGTCAGGTGGGGGTTTCTCTCAGATTAAAACAACCCACACAAAAAATATGAGAAATTACTTCAAGATGTGGCAGTATGAATTATCTTGACTTACAATATAAGGGGGTTTTCATTAGAATTAATCCAAACCTTAAAAATTTGCCTTCATAATTGCTCCTAGTTGCAATGTCAGTTAGGGAAGTGGTGTCCTGGTTAAGCTTCTCTGATCCTTAGTTCTATACAATTTCATGGTTGTAACATTAAAAGTTTTATTAGAGATGCAGAGCAGTGATGTACAGTATAATCTGAGAAGAGGATTAATCATGATAGCACAACAGGTCTTCGTTAGTATGGAGATGCAACACATTTAAGTGGTAAGCTCTTTTTTGCCTGTAGGTAAAGCAGGATTTGGAAGGTTCTTCTTTCCAGCTGTGTCTTTTGCTTGATTGACCACTCAGTTTCTTGTGAACTAGATCAGATCTGTAATAAATACAGTTAATATGTAGACAATGTAAACCAAAAAGCTGCTGGGATGTCACCACTTAAAAAAATAATAGCCTAAAGAAAAGAGCTGGTTGGCCAGTGTGCTGAGCTCTATTAAGTCTTGCTAGACAGTAGTCTCTCTATTGATTAAAAAATGTCTTGAGAAAGAAATTTAATCCCCCAGCAACAGCAAATTGCATAGGAAGTCTAGAGCAGGGAAAGTATAGGTCAAATTGGTTAAGTCCTGGTAAATTGAAATTTAATAAAAATCCTTGGAAATCAAGATGCACTTCAGACAGATCAGACTCTTTGAAACAATAAAACTTGGCATTTCTGTTAGTTAACTTCAGGAAAGTAAACAAGGGATGGGGGTGTATGTGTATTGAGTTGAAAATTCAGTAATACTACTGTGTTAGCTAAAAAGAAGATTTACAATTTCACTTGGAGGTAAAGGACATCACAGAGCAGGTAGACATTCCCACCATCTTTCATACGTGTGTATTTATATGAGAAATCTGCTTGCTAATTTGTGTTAACAGCAACAGAACAGAGGCTTTCTTTCTTTGCAAGAGGTATTTCTTGCAATTTTTTTTTTTTAATTCACATTTTAAATGTAGCTTCTGTTCTCTTTCTGTTCTTTTATGTGTGGGCAATGCAGAGAACACGTCATTGAGACAGGTGCCATGAAAGGGCTATGGAAAGAAATATTGGGGAAGCACCTTGAGGAACTGGAAAGCAAGATCTTTGTAACAAAGTAGGAGAAGGTAGTAATAAGAACAGGAGTAGAAATTAGGTTCATTTAGAAGTGAAGGTAATCTGAAATTAAGGAAAGGAACTACCACTGTAAAGCGTTGTGACTTGGCTGGTGTTGGATTTGGAGGAGAGATGATGTGAGGGGCTCTTAAATAGCTAACTCAAAGGCTGAATGGCTTCCCATATAAAATCTGGTGCATGGAAAGGGGGAGGCAGGGCATAAGTTTTTACAGTGATTTGACTATATGTTGTGGTTTCCCGCCTTTGAGTCAGAGGTAGCAACAGAGGCATGTTCTCGTACTTCGTGCTATTGAAAATACAATGCTAGCACTTCTTCCTGCTTAGTTTTTCTAAGTGGCTGTGAACAAGCTTTTTCAAATAGCAGTTTTGGAAGATCGCAGTTACACTGCAATAACAAAGGCCTACAAGGCTGTAATAAAGGCCAGTATAAGGGATTTAAAATAACAATTTGACATGGTGAAAAGCCTTATTGTTGCTTTAAGAAGACTGAAAAGCCTCCAAAAATGTACCAAAACTGATTTACAGAGAGAGGAGAAGAGAGAAGTATGTGTTTGTAGTGACCTTGGGACTGAACACTTGCTTTGGGGATTTGACAGGAATGGTTTGCAGATCAGAGAAATAAAAAGCATGTGTAGTAAGTATACAGTTACATTTAATGGCTGGAATGAAAAACAGAACTTCAGCTCTTATTTTAAGGTTCTCTGTGCTTTTTTTTACTACAGAAATCGTGATTGAAATTTGTTTGCTAAAGTTGTTCTCTTCAATGATAAATATGCTTTTAAGCATCTGAAAATATGTATGGAAGTCAGAGGCAGCCAGACATATACAGTGTTCTTCCTCTCTGTTGGTGTCCTTACAGAGTTTTTTTCTTTTTTGCTAATTTGTTTTGAGCTGAAATAATCTATATGGCTGTGCTAGTATGCTTTTCATGATTAACTTTATACCCCACAAAGGAAATAGGAGAGGCAGGAGAGTAAGACTGGGTATATAGTGAGTAGTGAGGAAGGGTATTTTTTGTTGGATTTTGTTACCAGTTTATAGAGACTGCAGTAGTATTAAAACCTGGAAGAAACCAGCACTGTAGAAGCATGTGCTTAGGCATTTCAGCACCAGTGTGTAGTGCATGTGCTCAGCGGAACAGGGAATAGGGTTCTTCAGATTTTGTCTCTGTTGCTTATTTGTCACATGACTGTGAATAAGTTGCTTTATTTTCATATTCTTTCTGCCTTCTATGCATGCATATATCTTAAGTGCTGTGATTTTTAGGAAAGGTGCTAACAGACCAAACTCTCTCCTTCCCTTCTACTTGTTCCCTCTCCTCCATTTGGAGTTTTGACCAGCCACATCTGGAGGTGGTGCTTTCCTACAGGCCAAGGTGTCAATCTTGGTAGTGAACCTCTTTTCCATTCACTGGTATGTGTTATGTCTCCAGCTTCTCAGCCAAAGAGAGTTGGTGTTCAAGGATGCTGAGAGCCCCTCTGCTTGCTGACCATCCCAAGAACTGTTGGTTCATGTTTATTTCATTGCTAGAAGCAGCCATGGACAGTTAGTAGAAAATAACTGGTCATAAAAGGAGTGAGCAAGGATCTGTATTCTGGTATGGGCAGCGAGGAGAAGAGGAATAGCCTATTTAAGATGTAACTTAATACATTTGTGAGTGGGTTTGGTTGTGTTGTGTGTTTCCCAGCAGTCTCTGCTCAATGGGCTAGACTGTCTGTTATGGTCCCAAATTCAAATTTTGCAGTGTCTTGTAACATAATCACATCAATGATATGGAGAAAACTATTGGAAAACTTGCCTTTTTTTCAGGATTGAGTATCGGGTGGAAATGTTTAATCACCTTGTGCTAGATGCTATAGATTGAGCAATGCTTGTATTAGAATATGAAAGCAGTTTATATTTGTCTTCTGTCAAAGACAAAGGTGGATTATGGAAGGCCCGGTGTTCCTGGTTTACCTTTTGATCTCGAACAGGGGATGCTGATACCTTTTGCCAGGAAAACTCTATCATTGGATCATTTTGTTTATTGCATGTGAGCATAAGGTAGGTAGTAAAATTGTAAATGCACATAACAACAGCCAGTTCTCAAAGATGAGTTTTACCTTGTTCTTTAACTTCTGATTTCTGCTAAATAAAATAATACAGAGTATCTCACAGGATGCTGTGAACTAGAATGTATTGTGAAGTCTCTTTAAAAAAATCTTGTCAGTAAGAGGGATATGGAAATAAAGCATTGTGCCAGAAAGATGTAGAAACAATAGAGAGAGCTTGGGATGAATTCGAGTTGCAAAAACAAGGGGGAGACCAATTAAATCATGCTCACCAGTTACCACAGTGCTCTGAGTGCATACACTCATCTAGCATTCTGCTATGACTGTCTGCCAGGTATCTGACCTTATCCGTGAGAGTTTCTGGTTCTCCTAGAGGTTGACCGGCTGATTGCAGTGGGTGTGGGAGGGGTGATGGGAGGGAGTGTGTGTATGTGTGTGCTGTCTTGTCCACTGCATAAACAACCACCAGCAGATCTGTGTTAAACTCTTGTAGTGCTGTCATTTAATTCTGTTTTACAGTAACTTGTGACCAATGCAGTGCTAAGACTGCACAATTACATTCACCAGCTTCTTGTGGTTGTAACTGAGAGCAGAGAGAAGCATTAACTCAACCACGTTCACCTTTTCTAACATAATATAGCTTATACAACAAATAATATTAACTAGGAAAAAACAATAGAAAATGTCACACAGATACAAGACCAACAGATTAACATCTCTTCCTCTTGCCTGCACGCACACTCTGTGAATTGTGTAAGTGAGCAAACTGAAAATGCTAGTAACATAGATATTTGATTTTTTTTTTTTAATGTTAGAGAAACAAAGAAGCTCTTTTGAACTGAGCTAGTTATCGAACTTGCAGGGGATAACCTCCTGTGGTGTTGTGCTAATTGCGGGGTTCTCTTGTATCTCTGAAAGATGAGCTTTTCTTCTTTATTTGGAGGCCTTGTAGATAGAAACTGTAGTGCCAGTTAAGATAGTTCGGACCAAATGCATGGTAGAGGAACAGTTCTTCACTGAGCACCAGTGTTTCGTAGAAAGGTACAACATGAGCTAAATTCTGCAGGAAGGTGAATGCGATTTTGGGAGTCTGCCTTCTGCAGTCTTCCCTATAAATGAAAATGGGTTGCTTTGGATGTGTGTAAAGATGGTTGTCATTAGCAGCTCTTCGTAGGAGGCAAGGATTACATCCTATGGCAAGTATGACTTCTAGAAGAAAAATTGAAAAGCCATAGCTGAATGCTTTTGGGTAGGTAAAACCAAATCTTGTATTGTTGAGATATCCCCAAGCTGTCAGTGAATTTTCTCTTTTCCATGCTTTTTTATATAAAAGTTAGACTAGCACAGTCATGAGATAATACCAAACTTTGTATCCACCTGCTACTCCAGCATAAGTATGCTATTCACATGCAAGGACTTTAACATGTATGTCAGAGAGAATCTACACTTCCATGGTGTAGACACCTTTCTCTGTGCAGAGGGTAGCACATACA
The DNA here is from genome assembly GCA_023375905.1 of Nycticorax nycticorax. NCBI lineage: Eukaryota > Metazoa > Chordata > Aves > Pelecaniformes > Ardeidae > Nycticorax > Nycticorax nycticorax. The sequence goes on along the minus strand of JAKFQP010000061.1, from coordinate 6,840,884 downwards.
GGTATGATTGCAGAAAATGAGCAAATACTGCAAAAAACATTTGAACATCGGTTTTGCTTTGAAGCTTGAGATAGTGAAAGTTTGGGGTATCTATGAAAGTGGGTGAGGGAAGGAGGGGTCAGGGGTGCTTTAACAGAATCAAGTTTTTACAAGTGAGCCAGCGGTGAATTTGCAGCAATAGTACTTATGGCACATAAAGACTAGCCAACTTCCAACAGTAAAACCATTACATGGGCAAAGCTGTAGAACGGAAATCAGGGAAGAAACTACTTCTTTTAGGAACCTTTTACTGCAGGCTGGAAAGGAGGGGAAGTAAACATCATACACCTTGACCTTGCTGTGTTTTGCTGCAGCTTGTTCAACCCTCCCAGCAATGCTGATGTTGTAATTGCAAAATGGATAATTTCTGAAAGTATGTTATAATCACCTAAACTATGAACACAGCAGTAATTCTAGCTCTTTGATAAGACAATAAAGTGTGTGGTCCTTTCCTAAAGGAGATGCTTTTCAGTTTTTGACTGTGCTCTGCTTTTAGGATCATTACTCAGCTGTGCTATTTTCAGCACCTTGCAATACAAGCTATTTAAAGCAGTTACAGTGACCCACTTACTGTCTTTCATGTTGGGTACAATATGTGGATATTGATGGCAAAATGTAAAGCTTCTCATTTGTCTGATCTGCCCTTGTGACAGATGATTGCTTTGATATGCATTAACCCCCTCAAAGTATGAAACACTGAAAATAATACTTCTGCAAATTGCACGGAACAACTGCTTTGAATAGAAAGATGAGGCTTCTTCAGTATGAGTGACTACTCTCTTTATAAAATAAGCAAGATGAATAGAAAGTTGTTAACTGATACTTCAGCTTTCACTTAATCATACTAGCTTTCTGCCTGCAGATCCTGATTACAGACTGCTTCCCAATACATTTTTCCTTCCACATCTCTCTCCCGTTAGTAAGAACCAATGTAAAGTTGAGTTGGGTTGACTTTGTCCTGTGCAAATGCAATTCACCCCAGCAAAGACAACTGTGCAAAATCCTGTTAAAGGCTTCCCCTTTAAAACTTCTATCGAGAGCTTGGGAGTTTCTTTACTTGTAGGAAAACATATAAGAATATATAAGCAAATGGCTTTTTAGGTAAACTTGCAAATAAATTTTACTTAGAAACAAAGCTGTCACTATTTGATACATTGCTCAAACAAACTAGGTAGGAAATATCTTGGTAATCTCTAGTGCTGTTACATTTTGGAGAAAGCTAAATGCTTTCTGCCACTTAATGCTGTGCAATGTGTGTATAAACACACCTAACTGTAATATCTCTATGACCTCCTTCCATTGCTGCTAATTGTTGATAATTGCTGGTCTTGTGCTGTGATTTAAGCACATATTGAATTTGCCGTGGTCTACTTCTTAAAGTTAATGGTGCATTGTCTTTCATTTCTTGTTTTAGTAACAAGACAAATTCGGTGCTGCTCAGAGAACTGACACCCAAAACATTTTGTGATTATTTTTAAAGTGCTCCCTGGTTTTAGATTTAAAAAAAGCAAGCTTATCTTACTGGGAGAGTAGGCTGGTTACCTTTTAGTTGAGAGAATAGTCTCATATAAATCAGCTATTTCCAAAATTATTACAGGTTACCACTGATGCTTAATAATGCCAAGGCTGACAAAATATGTCTATGGCTGTGTGATACATCCCCAACTGTTAGCTCAGAATTTTAAGCTCACTTTGAAAAGAGTGGTGTACAAAACATCAGGTAATTGTTGCCTAGAAGGCATGTTATACTCAAAGCGGCTTAGGGGCAGATGTGTGTGAAAGATCTGTTTGTTTCTGTTGATTTTCTTTGTGCCTTTTGGGAATATTGAATGTGAGGCCACATTCAAGTTTGACTTCCTAAAGTCTAGCAAAAGGGAAGCTTTTTGTGGACAGAGCCATGTCTTAATGGCAGTCAGCAGCCCTTGCATCTGTTCTTGTGCCAGTGATTTGGTAGATGACTTAGAACAAGGTGCTTCACCGCACTGAATCCTCTTTAAGCTGGTGCCAATAATACTAGCTTCCTTGGTCAAAGACCTTGAGGTAAACTAAGTTAGTACTATATTTGTCCTGAGAAGTGGTTTAAAGTTGGCTTCCAGTTCCTGTTCCGCTGAATACAAATGTGATGAAATTCCACATTAATGTCATCCTTATGGTGAAACACTGCTCACATATGCTGGTTTTTTTAAATTGGTGCTTCTGTATACTTTTACAAAATAGGATTTTATGAAGTAGTCACTGGACTAATTATCAAGCAGTAATTAATTAAACTGAAATTTGATAATTCCTGTAAAAGAAAATAGCAAAGCTGGACTATGTTTGCCTAAGGGCACTAAAAGATGCTAATAACCTCTTTGTTTATACTGATAGGATGAAAATTAAGTGAAATTTAATGTTTCTTTGCAGCTCCTTGGTTTTCCTCAGTTTTAGTTCACTTGTAAGGGTGAAATTTCATATGACTGCAAACCTTTTTTTATATGGGTTTTTTCTTCAGATCACTTTTCTGGTGTCTTTTAGACCACAGGTTCAACAACAATATCAAGTTTTACAGAGTTATTTCTCATTATTAAGTTGATTCTCCACCACATTTCCATACTTTTCTTTCCAATATTAAGATCCTCAGTACATGCACCAGCTGTAGGTTGTGTTGTAGAGCTGTTTTTCATAAGCAGTGTTATGTAAACATTTAAAGGCAGAGTTGTGCAGTTTAACTCAAGCATTAGTTTTGGTGGTTGACTTTAGTATGAGGTTGACAGGGAGAATTATGCTTCTTCAGAAAACAGTTCAGAAAAACAAAATTACTCGCGCCTCTTCATTTTGTTTGAGATGCCTACGCTGGATATCTGCAGCTACAGTATTTCAGAGTAAATGAAGACCCGTAGTGCAAAGAACTTAGTTTGAATAAGCTGCAGATACAAATTCTGTATACATTGAGAAACTTATGGAGAGAGAGGAAGTCTAGGCTGTACTTTGGATCCTAAAAACAGGACAGCGATGACTCTGAACTCAATGGGATATCTGCAGATAAGGAGAAACGATCATGATTTCTGTACTACATAGAAGAGGGGTAATATAGAGAGCAGCAAATACTGTCATGGAAAGTCCTCAAGGTGCACAGAGCTGCTTGTAGTTTGCTTGTGATCCAAAACCACAAAAATAAGTATTTGAGGTACTGTGTTATTCTTAAGTGTCTAGGGTGCTGTAGACTTAAGAAACTGTCTTAGAAAAAACAAAACACATGGAATTCAGCAGAGCAGCATATTTTCATCAGGGGAGGAAATACTTTGAAGTTTCCCACAAGGAGTTTGTTAATCTCTGCTAGATAATAGCTTCCTATTTCAAGCTTCTATTAGCTTGAGTTGGACAGAAGCTTTCTTTCTACTGTTAGTTGTGTTATTGATGAGAGGATGAACAAATAAACTTATTAAATTATCAGAATGACTGTGTTCTGGGACAATACACTGCATAAGGCACATAACTTCTCTCATGTAATATGTCTTAGCATCATTTTTGTTCCTGCAATTAGTCATACAATGTAGCAGTACAAGATATTTGCCAGTGACTGAAGCTTTCACTCGGAGGATATCTGAGTAACAAAAATGATGAGTGTCCGCATGCCTTTCTACAGAGGCATTTTTCTAGCTGTGGCCTGACTTCAGGGTCCAAAGGGTTAAATGTATTCTTAATTTACTGCAGCAACTGACTCAACCAAGGAAAAATGTGTAGGTGCCAAGGACACTCTCACAAGTTGAATAAGCTACTAGCCTCTGGGAATTTCATCCTGATACACATGGTACGTATTAGGGGCTCTTGTGGGAAAATTGTATTTTACAGAATGTGAAGGACAAAACAGCATAATTCATAAGATGATCAGAATACAAATGCTTTGTTAAAGGAATTTTTACTGTAAGCAAAGAGCAGACAAGCAGGGGATCAAGTTCAGTGGGAACAGATGAATTAAAATTTAGTTTATACTATAAACAAGGCATAAGTGGATCTTAACCAGCATGGCTGACTAGAAGAAACATGTAAGCCTTTCTGCTTTCCTTAAGGACCAAGGCTTTTTTCTCATTTTTTACGTATCCCCAGGAAAGCCAGCCAGCTTAAACTAAACTTGACAAAAGAGATGGGAGTCTGGAGGACATTAAGTTTTTCTGTATTTTATGGAAAATTGGTTGCTTGTGGAGGGGAGGACAGACCCAAATTAGTGTTACCAGTGAAGGACAAGGAACACGGAAGTTGATATTGGCCTCTTCCTCTGGTCCTTTTCCTGACCCATCAGCCTGGATACACATCAGCACTTGCTAACTCCTGCTCAGAAATGTGGGAGGCCAGCTGGTTATCCTGCTAGGCAAGAAGCTGGAAGACGTCCCTGGAGAGGAGCCTTGGGAACAGCTGAAGATGCCCAAGGCATATAGGCCACACACCTGTATAAAATCTGGACAAAGTAACTGCTGCTTTGAGAACTGCTTGTTGCAGTTACTCAAAGCAGAAACCTTCCTTCTCCTTCACATAGGGCACTTAAGCGTTAATGGCTTTGATTCTTTTTTTTCTATTGTCCTCCTGCTGTGTAGCCACAGCCTGACAATGCAATGGAAGAAACAGCATTTCAGATCTGTTATCTTGTGTGAAACTTTTGAGGTGAAGACATTGTAGCTTTTTTCTGTAACTTCCAAAAAAATCATGCTGCTTTCTTGTCATGTTACTTTTCTCACCATGGGCCTTAGCAGATCTAGGGAAGGATGAACAGACTATGCTTTCTCTGTAGTCCTTCTCCTACCACCCTCAGAGGCAGAAGAGTAAATTTTGAATCCCATTTTTCTGAATTTCTGCTCTCAGGGTGGTAAGAAGGAATGTGGAACAAAAGTGTGAGCACAGTTTGTCTATCTGTCTTTGCTTCTGATTAAGCCAGCTAACTGCTGCTGGGACTAAGAGGATAAACAAGCCCCTTCTTTAGAGAGTGTCAGCTTGAACATGTCACCTGTTCAAAACATGTCAATATTAGTAATATCTATAAGGAAGCAAACACAGCAAGAGCTTCACTAAGGGTAAGAACAGTCACAGTAAAAGAAAGAGGATGAGCATTGGGAAGTAGGAAGAATGGTTGGTAATGCCATATCCACATGTTGCTCACAAGTAAAAAAAAAACTATCTAGAAGAATTACAGCCAAAAAACTCCGGATGAATTTAATTTGGTAAGAGATTCCCAGTCATAACCCTTAGTTGGAATTATTTCCCAGTAGTTTGATGGGTGCCAAACTATAACTGGCTCCACCATTTTTATTTTATGGTATTCTCATTTAAAAGTGTGGGGGAAAAGATCCTTCTTTGTGCCTCCTGGGAGTAAACAACATGAAATGAATGACCTGTCTTGGTTCAAAGCATTAAAGTAAAAATAAAGGGTTTGTTTAGAAATCTGTAGTAAGCAACTCTGTCTCCTTTAGTTATTAAATGAAATTGTTTCCAGGGCAGGAAGTGGGATGTTAGTGAAGCTTTTACACTGTGTTCCCGAAGAACAGTGTTTTAAGTCACTACCTCTGTTCTAGGAGAGACAACCAGAACAGAGTTTATTCCATGCCCCCTGAAATCCCAGACACAAACTGAGGGACCAAAAATGTTGAAAACAATGCATGTATAAAACAATTGTTTCAAGGCACTGGGGGACCCTGAAAGAAGATAGGAGAATCAAACCGAAGGTTGTTTAGCCTCAGATTGGGGATCTTAATGGAGGTTTAGTGTCCTGGGTAAGTTGGATGTATGGACTTGGAGTCCAGACATCACGTTTCATACACAATTGTGTATGCTTTCAAAAGGGTAAAATGTATGGGCAGCTGTGAAGTGTTCATTGTGGAGTGGTGAAGGCTATCTGAACATCTAGAAGGGTCATAGCTGCATTTTTGGGGCTGTTCCTACATTCCTACAAGAAACAGCAGTGGTGGAGGCAGGAGTATGGTTTCTTGTACATCCTTGTATACTTTTCTGGGAGGAGAGTTGGCTGAGATGAGGCAAGAGAAGAGCAGAAAGTGTTCAATACAGGTCAATACACAAGTGTAAGGTTGGGTTTTTTCCTGTAGCTCCGTGGAAATTATACATTTAATTAACTGTGGTGAAGCTAAACCCCAAAGTGTCTGCCAAATGCTTAGGTCACTGGCAGACAAAGCTTGGGGGCTTCCTGGAAAACTGTACGGTAAAAGCGATCAGTAAGGATACAAAAGTGAAAACTGCGTAATTCAATAGTTATGGTATTTACATTAACATAGCATAACTTAGTAAGCATATGTATTTTCTACAATTAAGGAATAGGCTTGAACATAAACACTTTCAAAAGCTGTTTTTTGTAGGTGCACAAGCAAGATGAAGATGTTAAATACAGAAATATATTGGGTTTGTGGTATTTTTCAACAGAAATATCAAGGGGACTTATGCTGAACATAAATGGAGCTGAACATGCTGGAGCTGAGCAGTGTCTTATTTAAAACACCCTCCTTAACAGTGTCACAGGTGTAACCAGGTTGCTAATGAACTAGAAAATGATGTTAAATGGAGAGACATTATTAGCAGAATAAATAACTTGAAAAGCATGTGGGTGTGGGGGAGGAAACAGGTGAAAATAAAAAAAAAAGTCTTACCTTGAATATGAGCTAATACCTAAACTCACAGTGGCAAGATTTAATTGTAGGGAAATGCCTAGAAAATAGATTTGGGAAGGAGTGAGGCAGGCTGAGAACCTCGTCGTGAACAGCAAATGTATTTGTGTTGGATATATGTAGAAACAGAAACAGCTTCTGCACTATCTTTAGGAAAAGGCACTGCAGAATACAGTGAGACGAAAAGTTACTCAAGCCGCGCTGGAAGGGGATGCAGACAGTTCCTCCTCTTTTGGGGCTCTGCTGCATGAGACCATGGGAGGAAACTTGTAGAAGAGCAAGGAATTGCCTTGTGGAGAGGGACCGCAGCTTTAAAAGTTTGGTCTGAGACCATTATTAAAATGAAACCATTTCCCTTGTGGAATATGGTGCTTTTAGAAGGACTCATCCAGTGAGACTGGTTTCACTACCCTACGTTTAGAGATTACCCGGACATGTTCAGAGTTTTCTCTTCTTGTTTCTTATGCTCTACTTTGTAGCCAGAGATCTGTTGCTCGAGAAGTTTAAGGTTGATAGTCTTTTCCAGAGCAAAACATACAGCTTTCCCGCAGGAAAATTAAGGCTAGGTAACAAGAATCTGTTTGATAGCCCTATACAAGCTACTATGAGGAAATTTAACTCTATCCCAGCCAAACCCTGTACTGCCCAAAACTCTACTCCAGCCAAAAGCAGCTTCTGTTGCCTAGAGGCTTTAACCTTTATGCAGTGGAGAAGAATGCCTCCTCTGCCACTGTATGTTCAAATCTCCAAATCCATTCTGGGATGTCCCAAGTCTGAAGCGCAGTGTGTTTAGTGCCGCAGTCAGCTGGCTTTGCGGGACTGCTGCTGTGAAGCATCTTACAAAGATGGGACTAAAATTAGAAAGATGCTGAAGCTGGTAACATGCTGCTTTCTGAAAGTGGCATAATCCCAGTGGCATTCAACTATCTTTTTCATATCCTTGCACTTTTATTTATGTTTCCTATAGCTACTGTGTGTATTTTGGGGGGCTTTATTATGTCACTGAAAGTAAATACAGGTTTGAAATACTCAAGTGCTCTGCGTTCATGCATGGATATGGTAAACAGAGCTTAAATGGATTAGATGGTTTAAAGGATTGACAGTTGCAATGCAGTATTTACCAGCACTTACTGCTCACTGTCCTCTTAAGGTAACTGCTGTGTTCTGAAGTCACAGTAATTGGTAATTATTACTGGGAAGTGTTTGGAGAATCTCTTGGTGAGAGAGTGTTCAGCCTGAATATTGAGAGAAATTATTCTCCTCTGTTACTCTCAGGCTTCAGGCAGGGCATTGTGAAAGGGCATGCATGTTTGGGGTTGTCTTAAATGGCTAGTTTTTGCATGTATGTTGAAGCTGTGTCGGTGGCATTTATGAGCATGTGATCGGGCATCCTATTTATGTTATCTGAACAAAGCATGTCATGGATTTATTTTAACTCTTCTCAGTTGTGTTGCAGTTCTTTTTTAACGCTCCTTTAAGGTTTCTCAGCTTTCCCTGATTTTCTGTCCTGTTTTTTTAAGGGATAGGGAGGAGAAGATAAAACCTCATGAGTATTACAGCAATTCAGTTACCCAGAGTAATTATGTTACACTGCAGAAGAGCAGATATATAATTAACTGAAATAGCCGGTCATCCAGTTTACCGGATTCATATTGAGATTGCCTTGACTTATGTTCATAAGTAGGTTATAGTACTAAGTGATAGGTACTTAAAGTGTAATTACAGTTTAAATTGTGTCCTTTTAAAATTCATATTACATGTTTCTCTCTACAATGATTTCCATTTGTTATTACCTTGTTAAGTGTAGGAAGTCATGTTAAGTCATCTGGTTTTCTTCATTGTGCTCAGTTGGAGCTTAACCTAATTTTCTTTTATCAAGATTTCTTCCCATTAGGCTACCTTCCTAGCATCCAGTCAATAATAAATGTTGTGAATAGCACTCCTATATTGAAAAATATCTCGTCAAGAATCATGAAAGTCAAAATGATTTATGTGTTTGATAAATAAATAAATAAAATTAAGGATGCTGTCTAGTTTGAGTATATTCACTCAGTTGGTTTTTTGTTGTTTTTTTCTTTGTCCTGCAGTACATTATGTCTATCTGTGCTACTTCTCCAGCCCAGTCTGATGTTTTTCTTGGTTCTGAAGTTTTCAAGTAAGAGTTGGCTGTGCCA
>JAKFQP010000061.1:6818830-6830690 GCA_023375905.1 Nycticorax nycticorax | reverse complement strand
TGCAGGGGAGGACATGGGGCCACAGAGGATCAACCCCCACTCGCGATGAGCTGTGCCTTGGATGAGAAGTACTGGGACATATGCGGGTTTACAGCAGGTGCAGAGTGGTCCTTGAAGGGGATGGGTAGGGCAGAGCAGCATCTGCACAGGGGGAACCCCCTTCCAGCACCTGCACCCCTAAAGCCACAGCCCACAGCTTGTGATGCTGCTTGGCCAACTTTTGGGGCAAATGAGGCTTTTCTGCCATTGTCTGTTCCATCTTCCTCTTCTGTTTGCCCTGAACAAGGACGTGTACTTTATAGCCACAAGTTGTAGCCTCCTTACCATGCATATGAAGAGGCAGAGATCTTACCTCCATAACTGCACTTATGGGTTGCTATCCTTGGGTCTAGATGCTCACTGATGGCTGCTAACCTGTATAAGTCTCCAAAAGGCTCCTGTGTAACCTACCTGCAGCGGAGCTGTGGTAAATTGCAGCTGAACACCATGTTAAAAGAAGAACAACAACAAAAAAAAAGGTGGAAGGGGGCGGTGTTTTAGAAGGCCATTTTCCTGATATGTTGTCTAGCCTGGGAGTTCTAGCTTAGGTTGAAAGGCAATTTTAAAGACAGACAAGCAAGCAGATGCCATAAAAATGAGACTGTCAAACTTGCACCTGCTGTTTGGCCTGGTTTCATGCTTTGCTGTTTGAAATGAAATTAATAGGAACATCTTGAATTTAGAAACAACCATCACCTGTCTTTGATATAGCATGATATTTTTAAAAGACCTGACTGGCAGAAAGACTTGTCCTGCTGAAAACACACAGAAGAATGAGTGGGGAAGCTTGCTTAGAGTTTTGCTCTGATTTGGCTACATTTCTATAAGTGCTTCCCTTTCTCATTTTGTTTCTTAATTTAACAGTGGATTCCCTGCACACTGTACATAGGAGTGTTGTTTCTTTAAACCTGTTAAGATCAGACTGGGAAGAAAATCTAAGATTGTATGTATTCAGGTAATTTCCCACTGCAATTGCTAGTTTAAAAAAACAAAACACAACAAAGACAATCAGCAAATCAAAAATCAGAAAGCTAAGGAACCCCCAGAATTAAACATGCTGGATGTTTAAAACCTTTCTTGTGCAGTTATTGTCAGTCAAATCTACTATGGGAAATAATGTTTTGGATAAATTATGTCCAAGCAAGGAAGTCTTTGATACAAAGAAGTTTTGAGCTTGGCTCCTTTGGAACAGGTTGCCCAGGGGAGTTGTGGAGTCTCCTTCTCTGGAGATACTCAAAGCCCGCCTGGACGAAGTCCTGTGTAACATGCTCTAGGAGAACCTGCTTTAGCAGGAGGGTTGGACTGGATGATCTCCTGAGGTCCCTTCCAACCCCTGCCATTCTGTGATTCTGTGAAAGCAGCTGATATGTTAGTCTCAAATACTGATTTCCATTTTGACTAATTTAATGTCTTCTACACAATGAGGACTCTAATTCTAGAAAGAATTATAAATGAGTGTTAACTGGGGGATATGTTGCTAGGGTGAAGCAAATTATTATCAGGCATACATAATTTTGCAGGTTTGAATTGCTTTACTTTACCCAAAGTAAATCATTATATTCCTTTCATCAAAACTGAAGAAGAGTGTAAAGTTTTCTGTTCCTCTGCAGTCTTCTTGAGTCATGACCACTAATGAAATAATAGTGGTATAAGATTCTTGTTTCCTGCATGTCTGGCCAGTGTCATGCAGTTCAATTTTTGTTTAAGGTGTTTACACTCACTTATTTATGTTTTCTGTTTTTCAAGCGGTTATTTAATCAAATAAAGTACATAAAGAAAACGTGCTGGAGGAGTACCAAGAGAAGAGAAATGCATTGCTATGAGCAAAGGAATAGATTAGAGTTGAAAGAATCAAGAGTTCAGATTCAGAAGGTCAGGTGATGGTTTGCAAAAGGTGTTCCAAAGTCTTTTTCCCTAAGCTGCTCACTGTTTTCATATTTTCTGTGACTGGTTAGGCTTTGTCTGAATGTGTAAATATGTTGTTGAGTAGTTCTGAAGTCCAGTTGGATTGATATGAGTGAGAACACAGTGTTCAGTACAAACCAGCATCTCATTAATTCAATGTTTCTGTATGTTAATTGCAGTTTAAATCTGGCAAGGAATAACCTGTGTTGAAACGGAGAAGAATTTTCATGTTTTGCTCAGCCCTGGGTTATTTAAATTTCAGAATCACAACTGAGCTGATTTAGTGCAACTGTAATAAAGTAAACAAGGCCTGACTTGTTTTGAGGGAACAAAATCTGACCTAGGAAATCTGTCAAGGGTAATTTTAATTGTCATTTTAGCAAGTCAATGTCCAAGCAACCACCTCTCATTTGAGCTTTTCTTATTTCAAATTGATGCATCATTTAATGAGATGAATTAAAGAGCTGTTGAAGAAATATAGGGATGCGTGAGTTTTCTCCTGGAAATATTTTAAATATCTGCCGTACAGGCAATGTCCTAGTTGAAGTCCAAAGACATGGAGCTTGCTCTACAAACATACCATGAAACTTCAGAGATAGTCAACAATTGTTTTGAGACTGGTACAGTGTGACTGGATTCCTCTTTGATCCACTTGAAGGTGGAATGACAACCAAAATTCAAGTGATTTGTATTGTGAAGATTGACAGAGTAAAATAAGACAATTCAGTGGTGAAAATTAAAAAATAACCAACCTTCGATACCTTGGCAATAAATGCTACCAAGAGGAGAAGAGATAAAAAACAGTATTTTGAGGAATGAGGTACAAAAACCAGAGACTATAGATTTTTAAAAAGTGCATTTTGTGCTACTACTTGAACTTTTGAGGTTTAACTCAGATGTTTTTATTGATACAGCTCATCTGTCTGTACACAGCTTTAAACATCCTAGCGTACTATACAGTCATACAAAATCTGTTTATTATGCAGAATAAGTACCCTTTAGTTTTCAAAAAAATATTTTTTTCACAGAATAACTTTGTAATGATATTTTTGTTCACTTTGAAACACTTTTGAAACACTTCCCTGTACCATGACATTCTTTGAAGTTCTTTTAAAATAATTTTGTGGAAGCAGAACACGTTGTAGATTAGGAGTGTGGCCTTTGCCAGTAATTCCAAAAATATTTTTCATGTGATACTGCTATTTAAACACTGAAGCAGAAGTTTGGGGAATTTGGTAGCAAAAATGAATGTTAGAACTTTGCATATGTTAAGGTCTATTAGGAAGCACTTCACTTTTTACAGATCTGCAGAACTAAAACTTAAGAGCCCCCAAAATATTAATCCAAAATTATCAATAAAATTATTTACTTATTACCCAATGCTTGCAACTCAACAGTAGAATTACTAAGATGTCACTTATGGGAAAACTGGAAACAATGCTCTATGTTTCTTCTCTTAGAAACAGCTACAGGCTAGGGTTTATAGACAAAATGTTTTTATTCTACAATATATAAACAAATACAACATTACTACTGTTTCAGTCAATAGCTTTCTGATTTGTTTAGTTTTTTTTAAAGAAAAAGACCAGTTTGCAAACACAATTTTGTTGACTTTTTTTCCTGACATTGAGAGCAGAGTTGAGATGAATGGCTTTCATGCCTCAGGAAGCAGTTTGCTTTCTTAGACAAAACCCTGGCCACGAACTATCAAATGTGTATTTGGGCAGGGTGGTCGCATTATTTTTGTTATTGTTTTACAGATCACCAGCAGATTAGTAGTGCAAATGCAGTCTTGTGAATGTAGCATTTTTTTTAATGTCAGGATTTTTTAAAAGTAATTGTCCACTTCATGGTGGAATTGGCCTAGAACAAAACCCATTATTCAGGATTAGATCATGTGCCACTTTGAAGATTTTCTGCTTTTAAGGCCCAATCCTTATTTCTTTCCCCTCCCTCTTCTGTTCTATGTACAAAGGAGAGTTTGTCAGCTACATAGTAGGTAGGGCTGCAGAGTTTGAGAAGAGATGTATCTGTTGTTGGCTTTCTGGAATTGATGTCTTGTACCTCTCTTAGGCAGAAAAATAAAGCTGTAGGTGTGCTATAATGGTCAGAAACAGCATTGCAATTTTAATTATTTCTGTTTGAAGAAAATCTTAGGGTTTTTATGCCCCTTCTTTATAATTCACTCATTGTTAGCCTCACATGGTTACTTGTTCTCCTTTTCTTGTCCCTCAAAATGTCAAACAGCTGAAAAGGGATTGTTACCTGCATAGCAACATACACATCATCTGCATTACCTGCATGCAAGCACAGCTCTTAAGCTGTGTTTATGCCTGGAGCATATAATTACATCACATTCATTATAAATGTGTTTGCACACCAACTTCAAATCTCTATACTTCAGGGTATTTTTGGTTGTAGAGCTTTGTGTTGGTCTGTTACACAAATAATACTAAGTGAAAGCCAGAAAAAGCAGGCACATTCATGTAATGCACTGTTCCAGCCTTAGCGGTACCCTTCTGTAGTTTTAAGTTCATATCATATTAATATGTCAATGTTTTGCTTAAATTAGGATAGTATACTTTATTGTATTTTCCCATTTGGTAATGTATGGTATTAATTAAACGTGAGATCTTGTATGTGGCTCCTCTGAACGGCATCAGGAAGACTATCAGGTAGACCATAGAAGCAAAATTGGGTTTTTTTTCCAGTATATTTAACATGAGGAAAGAAACATTGCAATTAATATTGAAATACTTTTGTAAGCGGCAGTTTCCTGCTGACCTAAGTTAAAATATAATGCAGTCTGTCTGCAGGCTTCAAAGGGCAATAAAGATACTTATGAGTATTGTTCCTCCAAGTGTGAAATGCTAATGTCACAGAGGAATAATAAGGATGTGCTAACTCAATTGAATTACTGTCTTGCTCTTAGATAGTAGTTAATGTTATTTCAAATACAAACTCTGTATTCATTGTGAACAGTAACTGAATACCTTATCTCTGTTTCATACTTGTAAATACTTCATTTCATCTTCTGCAAAGAAAAGTTCTCTGTTACTTGTTTTTTCTGGAGAGTGCTGATGCACTCCAGGAGCTGTTCTGGCCATTTAGAAGTCCACTTGCTTTTGTTACTGGAACTACTTATGGGTTTCTTTTAAAATGTCATAAAGCGGCTAGATTTATGGTGAATGGTGAGTGCAGAGGCAGATTTTGTTCTTTGCTACTGAATTTTCACAGAAGTTTTACCAGACGGCATTACAGGCACTGATTCTCAGCTCTTGTCTCTTAATGCAATGGAAAGGTTTGTATGAACTTTGAGCATAAGGCAGCAACCAGTTTTTTCTGGTTTTAAGTGCTCCCAGATGGGGAGGCTTACCTTCTCAAGGCTGAAGCAAACACAGATTTTATGTAACACTGTTCTTATAAGAGAAATGCTTGATGATATCTTTGTAAGTTACTGTATGTGCTCCATAGAATGAGAAGCCTTACAAATACAAGAAATTATATCTACTTGATTATCAATGATATAAAACAAACACAAAGAACTGAGAGGTGTGATGGAAAGATTCTTAGCCTTGGCTTGCTGCTCAACAGAAAAACTGACACAAGTATGGCATCCCTGGAATACAGAGTAATTTTGATAGCTCTGAAAATATTTGTTCTAAGTTTGATCTTTGCATAGCATAATGAAGTTAAAATAGAGAACTAGATAGATATTTATCTTTCTCAAGTGTCTGTCTAGGTGTTAAGAAAACATACTCTCTATGCAAAGTCTTTTTATTGAACAGGAAGAATTATGTAGTTAATAACCTAGATAGCCTTAGCTGCAGGTCAGTTCTTAAGGATCTTTCCCCTTCAGGGGTTTTTCTTCGCTTCAGTGCCATGCTTTTCTAAAGAAGACTTCTAGACCAGGAACTTTCTGGAAGTCATTTACTCTGATCCATTGATACCTGATATTTATTTATTTATTTATTTATTAAGTCTTTTTTGAGAAGCACTTCCTGTTGGGGGAAAAAACCCGAACCAAACCACAACCTGGAATTAAAAGGTGAAATGTAGTGTAGGAAAAACTTTAGTTTAAAAATACTCTTTTGTTTGTTTGTTTTTTCCCTTCTCTCTCATTCCCATCTTATCTGGAGGAAAGCTGAGGGAGCAGACAGAAGGGGTGGGAGGCACAAACTGTAAATTGTCTTGGACATCTCCAGTAACTTCGGTATGTCTCATTAAGGATAGTTGTTTGCGTGTGGAGTGCAGAATATGGATAAATAGCTTTGTGTCCTTGAGTGAAGAAGGAGGGGTGTCTGCACCATCTGGTGACGTGTACTGAAGTTAGAAAGCTTGCAGGTGCTTGAGGATCTTTTGACATCTGTGTGTGGTGGGGCAGTCAGGAGAAGCGCTCCTCCTGCTGGAAAACCTGGAAGGGGTGGGAAAACATGGTTTAATACATCATTTCAAGGTCTAGTGGATAATTTTCTGCCAGCCAGTACAGCTCCAGAATCTGGCATGTGAGTTGGAGCTTTTGAACCCTCTCCGCTTCTTCTCCCATTTCAGGAAAGCTGAAAAATAAATGGTGTGAATTTCAACAGTGTAACTTTATGCTCAATTTAGTAATTTTTACTAGCTTTTGTTTGAACATGCCTGGCAATTTGTTGGTATTAATAGCTGAGGTGTGCCTGAAGGTAAGGCATAACAAACCCATTCTTTTCCTGCCTTTCTTTTCACCTTCCCAACCAACTGGGAAGGTAAGCTACTGAGTAGCAGAGTCAAAGAGCTTTTCTAGAAATCACAGCTGCTTATTTAAAGCTGTCTTCTTACTGCAGGAGGGATTTGGTACCACAATCTGCCTTCCTCTGAAACTGAGTGCCATCCCTTTGTTGTGAGACTTCTTTTAATAAAGGTGGTGATGAATAGAGGGAAGAGTTGGTCGAAGGGCGACCAATATGAGCAAATTATAGGCAAGAATCTATAAAATACCAGTACAAAAAAGTTACGATTAAGCTAGTTCTCTATCAGAAGGCTCCACTTCCTCCAAGCACCCACTTGGTGTATCCTGCAGGGTGCACAAAATATATGTGAATTGTTACCGTTGTTATTCTGCATGGTCCTGATGTTGTTGTGTCAGCATCAGCCTTAAAGGAAATTTTGCCTTTCCTTACTCTTTCTGACTGCATTTTTAATAATAATAATAATAAAAAAATCTATTCAAATGAACTGTTTAACAGTATTGGAGTTGCAAATGAATCTCATGTTAAAGTTCTTAAAAAGGATAGCTCTTGCTAGAATTTTGTTGTTGTTATCTCCAAAGGCCTCAGTGTGGTCACTGTTACAAAAATGCATCATCATGGCTTGATTTGCATCTGTTCCTTAGGTGTCAGTTAACGTCTGATGTAACACATGGGAATGCATGCGTGATGAACACAACAAAAGAAAAATCAGTGCTTCACTTGTAATATAAAGAAGCAAAATATTTCGGATGAATGCTTTAAGCCATTTATGTGAGCTGTAGAGAACACATTTCCTGCTAAATAGGGGACAGATAATCTACAACTCTTAAATTCCTGTCTTGGCTTCCTGTGATCTTGGGTATGTCATTATGCTGGCATTATAAACAGAATTTACTTGTAGAGTGCACTGATACAAAAATTGAGCATTCGCATCTCTTTCTTATGTGTAGAATGAGTATAATAGGCATTTTATGAAAATAGATACTGAGATTTTATTGAGAAGAAATCCTTGTTAAAAGAATTGTGTGTTAGTACTGATAATGTTGTTATGGAGCTTTCATTTAAAGATGCACACTGATATCTTGCAGCTTTGGTCTCTGGAAGGCATGTTTTGTTTGAGGAGCATTTCAATAACTTTTATCAGCTGCGAATTGCTGCACTTGTATGTAGGGGAAGGCTGGTCAAAATGAATGGATCAGCATAGCTGATATGCTTCTGAATTTTCCTCTTGTTTATGAAGTGTTTGTAATACAGCTAGGACTGCAGCCGTGTGTAAATAGCCCTGTATCAAGAGAAGTTAAGTGGCTGTATACTGTAGGTATACAGTATGGTCATATATACAGTATGTACAGATATGTACAGTACTGGATGTCAGTACCTGTGCAGTTGCACATGTGTGTACATGCATATGCTTCCCCAGTGTTATGGAAAAATGGTATTCCACCTATGACAAATACTTCTTGTCCTGGGACCTGAGCCTTTTTGCTCTAGCTTCTTCACCTTCTCTTCTCCCCATCCTTAACAGCTTGCATAGTCTTAGTTTCACATAAATTCAAGCTCCTATGCAGTATTTGAACAGCTTTTGCTATAGTTAGAGCAGTGTTTGATCTAAGTTCCCTTCTTTGGCCTCAAATGTACCAACGTTACTACTTGTTACAGCAACGTTCATCCCAAAGTACAATGAAACATGATGAACAGAAGGGATAGACTTCAGCTGTATAATTGTGTTGCATAAACTCCTATTTTTATTTCAAAATTGCACCTAAAATTGCTTTAGGGAGCTGGTCTATCTGTGTTTAGCAAATGCTTTTGCAAATACCTAAGATTAAAAGCTTTCATTTATGGAAGAAGAGAAATGATCTTGCATTCTGAAAAAGGTATGGTAACAGTATAGTATCATGAACTCCTTATCTTGCCTTACACAGGCAACAAAAACCCCACCTTATTCCGGTGCACCTAAAGAAATCTGCATAGTTTTGTTTTTCTCTAGACTTCTCTTCTCCTGGCCCCACAGTTCTCATGAGAAGAGACACTGCCTTATAACTGGTTTGTAATTCTGTATACTAGTGGCTACTTCTCCCTGCATTTCAGCAAAGGTGTTCTCTGGAACTGCCTTCTCAGTGCAGGCATTAATTTTTCACCAGATCTGTAGGAATCTGTAGAGCTTTAGTTGTCGTAGAGACTGTCTTTAAGTTGGACCACCTAGTCAAATGATAGAGAGGGAGGAAAAGCACGGTGATCACTGAAGCTGTTTCCGTAGGAAAAAAACATGACCAAAATGATTAGGTTTTAGTGATAACGTTGTGCAAGAGGCTTTGCTTATCTTTTGAAATGCATTTGTAGGTGTCACTTCAAAGGAGCGGAGCAGTCATTGGGGAAATGGCTGTCCCTCCGAATAGGGAGGAAATTGTTCGTTTGTCTGTAGCAGGGTAGTGTTTTCTGCTTATCTACCTGGTCTAGTGTAGCTGCTTTTTTTAATGAGCTTTGAGAAGCACATTAGGGTTTCCAGGTACTACTTTCTTCACAATCACTCCTTCCTAGTTTCTGGTGTTAGTTTTGCTCTGTTGGGCTATACTTGCAATTTGCCTTTGTTTCTCTTTTCCTTCTCTACTACAGGGTTCCCCCCCCCCCCCTTATTTTTTTTTTCTCTCTACCTTTTCTGTGGCTTACCTAACTCTTGCCACCTCTCTTTTCTCCACTCAAACCTTGCTAGGATGGTCGCCTGTTGGCTCGGCTAAAGCACACATCATTGCAGCCCTGGCTACTACTTGAAACAGTTCAATGAAACAAAAAGAGCTTATGCCAGTGGGTACTGGTTCAGGGTGCACAAAGATGCTGTTTCTCCCAGTGCATGTAGTAGTGGCTTCTGCAAGAAAGGTGATGAAAATGTAATAGCTTTCACTTTGGTAGCAGTCTACACGTATGCAATAGCATGGAGCTTTGCTCAGTCACTTTTTTGTTTTTCCAGGAAGGTTTCATTCACGAGATGATAGAATTTTCCTTCTATTAAAAGGCCATCTTTCAGTTTGGGAAGGCACCCAAAGGAGTTTCCTTGTGATTAAGTGTTTTTTAACCTGTCACCCAGGTTTCAGTAAAGCCTGCAAGCGTAACAGACTTTTCAGAACTGTAATGTGAAACTTTGTCAAGGTACTATTCAGCATGACTAACAGCTAAATCTGAAAGAAGAGAGATTTGAAGGAGAGAATAAAAAACAGTTATGCTGACAGTGTTTTCTGCACCAATTAAGTTCTCAGGAAGAAGTTGGTGTGATATGTATTTTTTTAAAAAAAGAAGGTAATTTGTGACTTGTCATGTAATGGAGCCTAAAATCTCTGTAACAGTTAATGTATTATTACAGTTTCCATAGTTTTTATGCTTCTATCTGGATAAATACCTGCTGTATAATCTTTCCCTGTTTTTATATAAGTGGACTTCAGTCTTCTGAACCCTGCATGGCCATTCAAATAAAACCAGGAAGATTTTCTCCTCAAGTTGTCTTCTGAACGCAGAGGAGAAACAGGAAGGCTCCTCTGTTGTTAACTGAAAAAGTTATCAGTATGTATTACTGTAACTTGTTACTGTGCTTTACTAGGACTATTACATTTTTCAAATGCTGATAAGCCCTCTTGAGGGAAGACATGTCAATATAAGGTGAAATGCTACTTCTGGGAGGTTCTAACACCAAATGCTCAGTTTCCAACTGAAAAGCTTTGTATGTCTGAAACCACCTCTCAGAGGTTGACCTATCGTCTTAATGCTTTTCTTCAAAGTCTTTCAAATCTCACTTTGTAAACTACAGGTCCTCTTTTTTTTTTTTTCTGCCAAGCAAAACAAACTAAATTTTGTAGCTGCAAGAGGACAGTGTTGCAGAAGTCTGGAAAAGGGATTATTTTTGCACCGGTTTTGTCATCCTTCTCCCTTTCCATTGATTGCATGAACTGAACTGGGCAGTGATAGCCACCTGCAGTAGGTGAGCAAGGACTTGGAATCTTCCTCATCCTTGAAGTCCCTGCACGGGTTTGCTGCTAGCAGAGCAGGAGGATACTGGCAAGGCAGTATGAAAAAATTCTGCTGTGTTAATTTACTTGAGTATGAATCAAGCTTGCATGTCCTCAGAAAGCTGATGTACTTGTCATAGTATTGGGAATGTAGCAGTGGTTATATTCCTGGATATGTCTGATGGGCCTCGTCATGTTTTTGGGATGATAGAGGGTGGTCAATGCCCATCTGTTGTGCTTTGCTAAAAAGAATAATTTTGGTATTCAGGCCCTGCACAGTTGATTGCAAGATACACTTTTGGTAAAGTTGCACCCAATACAGTGTAGTGAGCAGCTACCAGGCAATTCTGAAAAGAGCATCATCCTAGCACATGATGATCCATCTGGGAGTCTGAATTTTCTTTCGGTTGGCAAGATTGATAGAGCTTGAGCAAATCTTTCTGAAGAAGTCAACTGTTTGTGTATGAATTGCATCATTCTACCCATCTACAGTAGAGAAACCGTCATTGTCCCATGAAGTCATTGAGATGGTAGTGTGTATGACGTGAGGTGTTATACATATCAGTGCAGCATTTGGAAGCATCTGAATTAATGCTGTAGGACACACATGGTTTCTCAAGCTCAGACTACGTTTGTGCTTATGTGTTACTTGGGCATGAATTCTGTAATGAGTTTTTCACACAGCCAAAGAGGAGAAGGAAGAGGTGTCTTCTCTTCCAAGATCTCTAACAACCTGCTTTTTGTCACTGGCTGGAGTCAGCAGGCTAGTGCTACTTTCTTCAGAGAGCTCATGTTCAATACTAAGGGGATTTCATATAACTAAAGAGCCCTTGCATTAAACTGAAAACTTGAAGGAAAAGATTGTATACTGGAGCTGGTAATATTCACTGTCACGTTAAAGAAGTCTGAATCCTATAGGATAAACCTGGATACTGTTTTAATGTAATGCAATAGCTAACCTTCCTGAGGTTCTGCACTATATATTGGGATGTTGTGTCCTCCCTCTCCCCAGTAATAGTGAATTTTATTAGCATTGGTTCTAATTAAATTAATTTATTTATTTTAAATTACATTTATTAGGATTAGATAATGAATACATGAATGGCAGTTCTTCTGCCCTCTACATGTTTAACTTTCTCAGCGTGGAATCCTATATATTTTCCATTCCCAGAACAAGCCTTGGCTGCAGTGCCA
>JAKFQP010000061.1:6672874-6818758 GCA_023375905.1 Nycticorax nycticorax | reverse complement strand
AAAAAAAAAAAAAAAAAAAAAAAATTGCTATCCCAAAACTGTAGGTTGTATACATGCAGGAACAATTTGTTTGCAAAATTCATGTTGAGTTGTGCAGACATACGTCCTACTGTATATGTGCAATTTTGTAATGGTGCTGCCATAGGACTATAGTCACAGGTTATTTTCTTGCATGTTTTGGTTTAAAACTTTATTTTTTCTGGGTTAAATGCAGGTTTTTCTTCTTTATTTCAGTGTGCAAGGATCCACCCTACAAAGTTGAA
Organism: Nycticorax nycticorax; assembly: GCA_023375905.1. Classification (NCBI taxonomy): domain Eukaryota; kingdom Metazoa; phylum Chordata; class Aves; order Pelecaniformes; family Ardeidae; genus Nycticorax; species Nycticorax nycticorax. Next base: position 6,818,495 of record JAKFQP010000061.1, on the reverse strand, counting down.
GAATCGGGGTATGCTGGTTTCATTTTACCAATTGAGGTTTACTTCAAAAACAAGGTATGGAATCACATACTCTTCATTTTTTAAAAAAAAAAAGTGGAAGTCAGGTTTTTTGAACATTTGCAGTTTAATTCATAGTGCCAATCTTTTTAATTTGTGCAGGTTTTCTTTCAAAATCTTTCAAAACAGACTTTTTCCACAATCCCGCATCCTCAATCTGAAAAAACATTCTTTTAGACTGCATGTGAACATTGATTCTACTCAACTCGAAATTGCCAGGGGGCACAATTTAAAAACAAACCCAGTACTGTTCTACAAACTTACGTTATTGTGGTATCTCAAATTCTGAGTCTAAGTAAATGCTGCACTTACTGTGGGTCTCTTAGATAGTAAATACAGAGATTTCAGTTAATGTATGTAACAGGGTTGGTATTAGTAATAACTCATTCAGATAAAAATAATTGGATTTGAGGGGGAATTAAAGAGCAAAAAGCTTGCATGTTTTAATGTACAGTGCCTTAATAACTGCAATATTTTAAGTTCCTTTTGTGTGTAATGTGCCTCAGTGGAGCTATTACTATATTTTGCATGCACTTCTAAGATACCTGTGTGGTTTTTTATATTACCAGGATGTAGTTTAACATAATTATTTTAATCAAATCAGTGTTACATCTTTTATGTGTTGAATGCTTGGTGAAAAACTAAAACCGACAGAAAATAGAAATTCATAGTAAAAGACTTGCTGGAACCCTGGTCACTTAAAATTTGTGTTAATACAACTTGGTTAGCTGTGTATGCCTTCAAGTAGATATTTCAGCATTCTTTTGTCTTTCTCAGAAAGCTCTGTCAAGGTGTGAGGTGTGATAATTCTGCTCAGGCACTTTCTAAGATGTAGGTTTTGAACAGGTAATTCTGAAATGTTCCCTGTATCAATCTGTGAAGAGCAGGGCTTAGTCTACCTTGTTTGCTGTTGGAAAAGGAAACAGAACTGCCTCAGTGAGTTGACTGGCTTTTTTGGTACGCTTTTTAGCTCTGTCTCCATTAGGGAAGCAGTTTTGACTCATTCAGGAAATCTAATGAAAAGCAGCCTGTTCTCTTTAACTCCTCTGTTAAGAGCTCATCCCAAAACTGGTCACACAAAGTCAGAAGACAGCGAGTCAGTCATTGAAGCATCTCAACAGAAAGCTTCCTGCCCGACATTTCTTTTTTTGTTTTCCACTCAGACTTTTGGCTGCCTTTGCTGACTGTGGAGACCTACAAGTCTCAGGAGCTCTCCAGCAGGAGTTGTGGCTTAGACTGAGATCAAGAGGGCAGCAGTGATTACAGCTCACCTCACCCTCAAGCAGGATGTGGAATTAGGAAGTTTGCAAACATCCCTCACCCCTATTTTGGTGGTATGGAACACAACAAGCAGCAGTTGGACTGTGAGTCAGCTAGCTCTTCACACAGCTGCAGCAGCATGCCCTTCCCTGGGGTCTGTACGATACAAAGGAAAAGTGGCACAAAAACTAGGCTGGCATTCCTGAGGCAAATTACTGCTTTCTCCTGGCTCAGCTACATTTCCTCCCCTAAGCCACTTCACAGGTATTCCAGTACAGAAAAAGAGGAGATAGACAGAAGGAGGAAGAGGAGACAGATCATCATCACTTGTTCAAGGTAGACAACTTTTCAATTTCTGGTTCAGAAAGTACCCTAATGAATAGAGAAAGCAGGGTACAGGAAGCCATCTGGACCATGGAGAATTAAAGGGTGCCTGTTCCCAGGACTAGGCAGAAATTGGTGGAAAATCTAATAGGCATTTCACCCTGACAGAAAATACTCCAAGCTTTAAAAAAATCACGGAAATGACAAACAACCCCCCCTCCCAAATTCAGCAGCAGCAACAGGCTATAGTTGTTAGCCATTGAGACTAAGTCCTTGAAAAAAATGCTTTTAGGTCAAGAGACTCGTACTCTGGAAAACGCAGTCCATTTAGGATAAGGCTCATAAACTGCAGTACATTCTGCCTTCACTGTCACACTGTTATGAAATAATGGCAGTGGTACTGGGAGTCCTTTGTATAGTAGAAGTCTGCTTTGAAATCACTGGTTATGTTCATCTAACTTTCCACAGAATTCTCTGAAGACTCCCATTTATAAATTCTTCTAACTTTGCTTTTATAGCAAAGCTGCTGGCACCAACTGTTTGCTTGTAGCGATGTAACAGCTTTCTAAGCCGACCAGGGATTAAATCACTTCCCTTTTTTCTGCAAGAAATTATGTGTTAATCTTTCTAACAGTAAGAAATATCTTCATCCAAGGTTGCCTTTGAAAATGGTCCATCAAGAAAAGAGTTAATCTAATCTCTTCTGTCTTCAGAAAGACTACTGCAGGCCTTTTATTTCAGGTCCCGTTCTGTTGTCTCTGCTCCAAGGGTAGAGATGGGATGATAAGGATGTCCCTTGGCTGTGGTTGAAACCTCTGATTTAACTTCTAGAATAACTGAGACTTTTATGCTTTCTGTTCTTCACATCCTTGGAATCCTGATTCAAAACTAAACATTCTTTAAAGTGAATTTTTTAAACATCTGTCACTGAACAGGGCACACATTTTGATTATGCGCAGTGTTGGAGATGTGCTAGGATTTTGCTGTATTTCTTCTTCCTCTTCCCTCATGGTTCTCTTTTTACTAGAGCTTTTCCTGAATTTGATCTTTTACTTGTGTTCTGCTGTAAGACTGTACTGTTGCACATCAGAACCTTTGGAGGAAAGGCTACTTAATATTGCCTTCAAAGAGCACTTATATACAGCTTCTAGAAGAGACTGTGTAAATGTATAACGCAGAATGTATGTAGTGTCTTTTTCTTTGGTACTGCAAACTAAAGTCTGTTCAATGTCACTAGTGTCCTTTTTCAGCTGAGGCTTTCTCAGGACAGTAGAGCACTGGTGATTTTTTTCCAAGATAAATTTGCCTTTCCTGGTCTTTCTCTCTCCATATTGGTACAGGGAACATTCAGTTTCACTTTTTTCACTGCAGTGGCAGAGAATTTGAATGGCTTGGAAGCTGTGGTGGAACACTTGAAATCTAGCTGGCCACACTTGTTCAAGGCAATTAAGTTTCATTAATGAGCAGACCCCATACATAGATGAAATATAGTTGGCTGCAGCGTTTTCATTCTTACCCCTTTGTACAACTCGTGAACAAAACAATAGTGTTTGGCTTCAGTGGAGGAATTTGCATTCAAAACTTACTGCAGCGTCTTCAGTACTGTCTAGGGCTCAGAAGCATGATTGTGTTGGTGACTGAGTTACCTTGTGTCAGCTGAATCACAATACTTGCCTATGCTTGTGTCTGTAGCCTGTGCCAAACATGACATAACACTTTCAATTAAGCCTTGTCAGGACAACTTGAAGTTCATGAAGTTCATGCATTTTACCATGTGTTATCATGGCCTGATAGGAGCTTCTCCAATTTACTGTAGCTCAGCTGACGCTTGGTAAATTCCATCATGTGTCTGAGAACACAGAGAATGGTTAAAAAATGACATAATTTTCATTTTAATTGACAGTCTTTATGTAGCCCTTGTTTTCAACTTAGTTAGTTTTGGTGCTAGATGTTTCTGTCTGGTTATTTTCAACCCTCAGGAAGAACCTAAGAAAGTTCGATTTGACTATGACTTATTCCTGCACCTTGAAGGCCACCCACCTGTAAATCACCTCCGCTGTGAAAAGCTCACATTCAACAACCCGACAGAAGAATTCAGAAGAAAGCTGCTAAAGGCAGGAGGGGTGAGTCCTGCACCCATGTCAAAAGCCATCACAATAAAGATGTTGCTGCTTATTGCTGGTGCATGATTGGCATAGTAGAGATTGACCTGACGGTGAAACAAAGTGAAGTGTTTTTGTGATTAACTTTGTGTAAGAGCTCAGTGCTTGTTGTCTTTTAAGTGGAATGGGTGAGCAAATGAGCATGTGCCTACCTTAAATTGATGATTAGATATCTGTCTTTACCATCAAGCGATTCATGTTTACTTCTGTGAAAGCAGAACTTAGACCTTATACATGCAGCATTGCTTGCTTGACTTTCCAGAGATGACATACAGGAGGGCTACTGTGATGGGAGGAAGTAATAAGAAAAGGTGTCTCATTTAAAGAGAAATGGTTCTATTTTAAGCAGAATGAATTCAGTAGTTACAAGGTAGATTAAGTTAGAAACTGTAAGTATAAATAAACCTACTTAAATTTTATATAGTAATTGTTACACAGTCTGACCCAGAAAATTTACCAAGACTTCTTTACATGTCAGTAGAATTAATTGATATGAAAAGGCCCAAAGGAGGTTTGCCCATTTGGAGGGAGGAGCAGGCCGAACCTTTAGGTTTACACTTTGTCTCTTGGTGGAAACCATTCTGCTGTTTCACACAATGGCAGAATCATTTCTGTTGGCAGGGGCCACCAGAGGCTCAGCCATGGAGTCAGATCAGACCGCTCAGGACTTCACCTCTCCTTGCTGGGGTGTGAAACCTCCCCTGGCTGAAGGTGGCCCAACCTTCCTCGGCCCCAGCTCCACTGCTGGGCTGTCTTCATGAGGAAAAGGCTTCTCCTTATTTCCAGCCTGAGCCTCTTGTGTGTCAGCTTGTGCTGCTGCCTCTTGCCATCCTGCCACACACCACTGGTGTAGAGCCTGACTGCCTCCTCTGCTCCCTCCCGTCAGTGCCAGGGATGCTGTTGGGTGTCCTCAAAGCTGTCTCTCCTCCCAGCTGAACTAGCCCTGGTCCTGCAGCCTCTCCTTGCAGGGCAAGGGCTCCAGCCCCACAGCCTCAGTGGCCTCCCCTCACCTCCTACTGTTTTGTTGGCTGGTGTTGGGGACCCAAACTGGAGGCAGTAGCCAGGTGAGGTCTGACAAGAACCAAGCAGAGGCTACAGTCCCTGCCCTCCCCTGGCTCTCAGGGCTGTGACCTGCTCACGAGACTCTAGGCAGCGCTGGCCCTTGCTGCTGCCCAGGCACACGGGTGGCCCTGGCTCTGCTTGCTGCCCTCCAATGCCCAGGGCCAGCCTCCCAGTGCTGTTCCCAGCCAGCTGCAGGGCTCTGCCTTTCTGTGAATGGGGCTTGGTGTTTGGCATTTGTCCTGATTGTATTTCATGAGATTGCTGTTAACCCATTCCTCCAGACTGCCTGGGTCCCTCCTGCTGGCAGCCCTGCTTTTGAGTGTCCCTTCCCCAGTTGGTTGTCATCTGCAAACCTCATGAATAAGAGTGTGTCCTGTCTCCTCCTCTTCCAGGTCACTGACACATATGTTAAGAAAGCCTTCATACTGTGGGTTTACTAATGTAAATGCTGATGCTTATCTTTGTACTTTTGAACAGATACAATAAAAATGGGTAGCCCTATTTGGCACAATCAGACACTAAAGGGTTCTGGGCTGGAGATAAGAGGGACCTAGTGTGAGACTATTCAGTCTGCTGAAGAGGATCTTTGAAAACAAAGTAAAAATAAGTAGCGGGTATAATCTGGAAGACCTTGTTATCCTCCTGGAGAAGAGAACTGTTACAACTACAGTTGTATTGAAATAGAAGTATGAGCTGTGTTTTGTGTTTGCATTTATTAGGTGCAAGAGGGTATCCATGTCTGGACAATGTGTTGGCTCTTTAGTGTGTTTGCAAATAAAACATCAAGATTGTATTCTGGAAAACTTCATGAGCCACTGCTTTAATATTAATCCTATCAGGTCAGTTGTCAATGGACAAGTTTTACCCACAAGTGTAATAAATCTAAATGATGCCAGCAGGGACTTTGGGGGGTGGTGAGGGTGGTTAAAAAGGTAAAGATAGGAAGTGTCCCTTTTACTGCTCATTTTCTGTGCCTAATTTTAGGTTTCTTGAATTAACAAAAGCAAAAATGTTGCCTAATTGTAAACTATGGAATGTGGGGTGTTTTGATTAAGTTCTTCCCTATATCAGTGTGGTCATTCTTAAAATGCTTTGCGTCATTGCCCTTTGTCTTCTGGAGGCTACAAACTGCTTGCTTTTTTTTTTCTTTTTCTTCTCTTCCATTTTCCCAATTTACTTCTAAGAAATGGGTCGTGTTTCCCCCCCCCCCCCCCCTTTTTTTTTTTGAAGCTATTTGTGTTTCGTGCTTCCTTCTGTAGGTTTTCTGACCTAGGAATTTGTCTGATAGACTTGGCAGAGATGATGTAACAGCATTCTGTCTATCTCTTCTGTCTATCTATTACTAAAAGTCTCTGTGAAGGGCTTAAATCTCCCTATATTGAAAGGCTCGTTACACTTTCATGAAATGCTGTACAGAGGCTTTCCTTTGACTGGTGTAGAAGCCCTGTAAAGCTGGCTCTCACTTCCAAGTGTAAGTAGAGTAGACAACTGAATGAGTTCATGAAACATTAACTCAGTTGTAACTTTCATGTTTTAGTCTGAGAAAAGCATTTACAGATGATAAAGTATGAGATGGGTTTTGCACTTACTTTGTAAGTCGAAACAATACTTCTAGTTCATGGCTGTTATCAAGAAAAAGTAGAAGTAACAAGTCACTGAAACTTCTTGACTGGAAATGAGTCAAGCAAAATCGAGTTAATGTCCTTAAAAATGAATGAGATACAATATTAATGTAACATGCTTTAAGAAAAGCACTCTGAGATGGCAGACTTGTGCTTACATGTTTTTAAATAACAGTATAAATCACTGGATTTCTGTGCATCTCGAAACCCAGCTCTCTCATTAGCCTTTCTCCAAGCAGAAGTCATAGAATGTGGTGTTCCACTGATGTAAACTACTAAACATGATTCCTTATTTCTCATTTGCATAAACATATGTATATTATAAATAGTATGCCCTTCTGAAGGGAAGAGTGCAGGCTCACCTGGCACATGCATGCTGCCATATTTGGTAGAGACTTGTGTTTGTCTCTTGCTGCAGATTCCTTGAATTCTTGCTTAGATGCTCATAACTCCCCCTTACCCTCACATATACATCTTGTGGCATCCCAAATGCAAACTACTCAGGGATACTCGCTACAGCCAGTGTTCTTCTGTCTCTCAGGCTAAGAACCCTTTTGTTTGTTTTAAAATTAAGTGTTGGCTGGTACATTCTCATGGTTACCCTTTCCCATATGCATCCCATCTTTCATGCACCCAAAGGTCTGACTGGTTATCCTACCGTTCACTGGGAGAGAATAAAAGTGACATTCAGATATCCTGAGAAATTAAACAAGTGAGAATAAGACTGTAGCACAGCTTTGCAGTGCCACTGAGGCTGCTTTAATTAAGGCAAACAGGACGTTTAGGGTGGTGCCAGTCATGTAGATTAACTCTGTAGAATATTTCTATCTCAGCATTTTATTTGATACCACCAGAATTAAAGCATAAATGTGCAGTCAGTCACTATTAGTAGGAGGTCACCAACTTGGTGATTTCTCTGCCAGTATGAGAATTACTTTTTCAACCCTTACAAGAAAAAGGATTTGGCTTGGCTGCAGAGACTGTATTTCTGTAGTCAGGAATGTAAATAGGAACCTTCGGTTCAATCTTACAAAGGCCACATCCAATTTGCTAAGTTCTTTGTCCAAGTTTTCCACCTTCAGAAACATATTTTCTACACTGAACTTCTCCCCATCCCTGAAAAAGATTTAGTTATGTTCAAGTCTATCTCTATCATTTACCTACTTTCAGTTGAAATGTTTATGGAGGAAATAAAATATTTTTCAAGAGTGTGCTGGGCAAATTCAATCAAACCATTCAGTATAATTGTTCCATCTCTTTGCATGTATGTTCTAAATGACACTTCTTTTCTGAAAGTTTGCTGTGGAAATGATGACACTGAGACTTTTTTGCACCATTTAGTCAGTGTAGTACATAATGATGCAAAGCTAGCATGTATACAGATATGTGAATTAGCAGTGTATACCATAATCCAACCTGTTGCTTGAAGTCCCCAGAGACACCCTGTATACACATGATGACTTTTAGTTAGTCCATTTCTTACCAAGCAGATTGTCAGGCTACTGGTAGTGACAGAACTACATACATGTAGTCTCCTACAGAACTCCTACAGTATAGATGTAGCCTCCTACAGAGCTCATCGTCTAGACACAGCACGAAATAACACGAGTAGGTACAGTAGGATTGAAGTTTTCATCAAGTAAACACCAGTAAGCATTGATCCTTAAATGGTCATTCCTTCCTAAATTTGTCAGTTACATTTTCTGATTAGTTTAAGCCTCTAATCATTAAAGAGTCTGAGGGAAAAGAGGCAGCACTGTGATTCCTATGTATGGATGTGGGAAGAAGGATGACACTGACTGGGAAATTATAGTCATTAAAAAATAATCTTCAAATTTTGAAATAGATTTTTGAATGTTGGATCCCTCTAAAACCATGTATAAACAGGATCCAACTCCACTGATGTAGTTTGTGTTGTCAGTAGTGCTGGTTCTATTGCTTTTTTTGGCTTTCATGTTTCTCAGTCTTAAAGAAAAAAATTGAAAATTACACCTAATCTGCTTATTAAGCCAGTAAAATAAATTCATTTTGAAGATGCTGAATGACAGCTACCTAACAGTTAAATTGAATTTTGCCTCTGGAAACAGACTTGCTCAGACATCACTTGTTGAATATGATATTATGAACAACTTAATTTTGATTCTTGCAGGAAAAAGTAGTTAAAATATTTTTCAGTCCCCATTAAGACAGCAATTTAATACAGCCCTCTCTCCCGTAGCTGCAAATATATAAATAAAAAAGTTTGTACTGTGTAATACTCCCACCTTTTTGGAGGGAGACCCAAAATTAGATTAATAATCCAGGAGTACACAGACAACAGTTAATAGATTAAATTTCTTTCATAAAAGGAGAAGCCTTACAAATGCCCCATAGCGAGCAGTTACCACTTTGGGCAAAAATAGTAAAACTCATAATATGATTACAAATGCACATGGCTGTTAATGATACAGTTTGAGGTTTCAGATTTAGAGGACGCAAGGAGTAGGTAACTTTTAGAGTAGTAATGGTAGTCTTTTAGCAACAGAGGTGTCCTTTTTGCCTGTTTTATGTAAAATTAATTTGGATATGCAAGCAGCTTTGCTTCTGTAGTGAGGCAACTCTTTCTTTGAAGGCAGCTGATCTATTAATGATTCTTTCTCTCTCTTGACTCATTATGAGAGAGGGATGCGATTTTTAGAAAACATTATCAAGGTAAAAATTCGGGGTTTGCCAAAACCCACTGCATTCTGTTGTTTGATTTTTTTCAAATCTCTGTATTTTTACTGCTTAACAGTTGAGAAATCTTTTCAGTCACTTGAAATGCCTGCATAATGCCTCTTCTAAAACCTACATTCCTAATCCATGTAACAAAGACGAAATCATGAGGATTTCCTTCTTTTCTCTGTCCTCTGTCTTCCCTTGCAATTCTTCTGTGTCAGTTGGAATAGTTGGCTTCTACCCAGAGCCAACCTTGGGTATAATGTTGCTCTAGGGAAGGGATTATCTTTAATCTTCTGCTTTTCATAATTAAGTAACTTAATTTTATTAAACTAAATTTTACTTTACTTTCAAGCAAATGGCTTAAAAGAGTTCTAAAATGTTTTCTATTCCCTTGTGAGTTTTTTGGTTTAAATAGGAATAATAGTTGTTCAGGACCATTTGATTTTTATTGTGGCTCTTAGTGCTTTCAGTGGTGAATGGAGTTGTTCTTCACTGTAAGATGACGTGGGGTGTGGCAGCCCAGAACCACACAAAGTCCATTTGTCTGCTACTGGTGCACGATGAGTACAATTCATCTGTAGGGCTGCAGAAACATTGCAGTAATGGTTCATTTTTCCCAGAATTCTAACAGGTATCTCGTAGTTCTTACTGAAAATACTATTTGAATGTTTCTGAAGCACCTTGAGGGAAAGCTCACCAGCCTGTTTTGAGGCTGCTGTATGAAGGTATTCTTAGATTACCAGCTCAGTAAATGAAACTACAACAGGTGGCTTGGTATGGATCTGTTTGAGGCAAGATTATTTCAGCTTTGTTGATGGCCTCCTTTCATTCAGGAAAATGAAAAAGTAGGGGACAGATAACAGCTTTTTGGTAGTGCTTCATTCCCTCGAAGAAGTTCTAATGTGCCTTAATAAGGAGATTGTGTTGATCTGGAGCAACTGTGACAGCTTGTGCAGTTTCTAACTGTATTAAGTATCAATGTGGGGTGGTAGATCTATGACTCTTATGCATCAGGGGTGGCATGATGTACATTTGTAGAAGTTGGCAATAAGAGAAGACCAGCTTCTATGGAACATTTTGATGCTGTTCCTCGTGCTTTCTGTACTGGGATCTGAAAAGCAAAATCTTGTGTTTTGAAAGTGAGTGTTCTTGTTGGGTATCTGGGTATTCCAAGCTGCCAAACATGTGTTGGTAGGTAAGTGTTGTCTTCAACAGGTCAATTTTTTGTAAGGAGACTTCTGAATCAGTTGTTAGTAGGTTTATGTACAGGTATTATATTTCATAATTTTTCCCAAATTGCCGGCAAAGAAATAGTGGAAAAGGGTTCCTGACTATATTAAGTTAATTGGTGGTGCACAGTTGTTCCCTGATCCCTTCCTTTGTTCAGCAGTGCATGGAACTACATAAATTCATAAATACATGGCAGCCTTTCATTCCATAGCACTTGGTTTTCTTGAGTAGCAATTTGGAATGCCCTTAGAAGGTGCCTGCAGCTCAGGTATTATGGAGACTAGTGACTTCAGGTTGATCAAGCAGGTAGGATCATTCCTACCCAATAATGTGAATATCAATGGATTTTCTCTACCCACTGTGGTTTTGGTAAAAATAAGTTTTCCTTTGCCATTGCCCATGAAGTAGTCTTTTATTTAAAGCAACTGGTAGACAAAGGTTTTAAATATAAGCTCAACAGCTGCAGGCTAGCAAAATGAGTATTTGGTGCACTAGCAGTAAGATACCACTACCAGCAGCTCAATTTGAATGCTTGTATGTGTAATGCTTTATTGGCACATATGACAAAAGGAGAAAAATCCTTCCCGGGGGGGTGGGGGTGTGGACTGGTAAGAAAAGTGTTGAGGGGGGGAGGGGGGGAAAGTTGTCTTATACATCTGTCCATAACAGCAATGAAAGTAAAAGACATCTTATGTACACTTGTTCTTTTGCTCTGTGGTAGGAGTTGTTTACCATAGTAGATAATACCAACATGATATTCATGTGATATTTGCATGCTTCAATATGATTTTGTCTTGCATTGTTTTCATAAATTTTTCTTCGATATGTTATTAGGATGAGATCTTGTGAAACCTTATTTTGATGCTATCATCTCTTCCCTATGTTGAGTTAAAACTTGTATGGAATGGCTTATTACTGGTGGTGTAGGAAAAGAGCAAAATTAAGAAAGGTAATTTTCTCTTGTCCAAGTTTAGCGTTGTGTGTTAAGTGGCTGCACACTGGTGCTCCAGTTTTCCTTGCACAGAGGAAGTGAGATGGAATGTGGCTCCTTCCATCTTTGATGTGCATTATTAAAATAAATGTCCTAAAACTGTCCATTAACTGTAGTCTTTGGTGTCACTGGAACAGATGGGCTTTAGAAACGGGAACAAAGAAAAACATCAGTGGGTATCTGCATTTTCTTCGAGTTTTGTCCAGTCACATCAAGCAGTTATTCCATTAACCAGCGCTGATATTGGTCTTAACCTTGTGTCTTGATTGGCATCCTCTGCCATGTCAACACAATCTCCATTTTCACTACATTGCAAGCTGGCTTTCTTGGGAGTTCACCTCACCTGCTGACTGAGTTTCTGTATGCGTTATGGAACAGTTCATCTAACCTTTTTTCTTCTCGTCCTGGAACATCTCCTAACTCAACAGTCAGTGTTTGTGTGGTGGAGCTTCTGGACAGCACAGGGTATCTCTGAAAAACGTATATTTGTGTATCATCTGTGAACTTGCTGAGAGTTCACTCAATCCCACTGAATTGTTAATCAAGACATTAAACAGTTTTGGACTAAGTGTTGATCGTGGAGGGACACTGGTAGTCACTGACCTCTCTCTGGACTTCACACAGCTGAAAAGAACCATTCAAGTCTTATCAGTCCAGATAATTTTCCACCCATCTCATCACCTATTTATCCAGTCCATATCTCATAGATCTGTCTGTAAGTTGGGTGGGACTGTTCTCAGTCATGTTCTTGTCCCTCCAGTGGCTGGAAGTGGCTTCTAGGAGGATTTTCTCCATCTTCTTCCCAGGGACTGAAGTGAGACTGAAGGAATTTTTGTACCCTGGATCTTTCTTCTTGAAGATGATTGTGATGTTCGCCTTTCTGTCATCATCAGGAACCTTCCCTGATCACCACAACCTTTTGAAGATAATAAAGAGCTGCCTTGCAATGGTACTGACCAGCTCCTTCAGTACCCCTGCTTGCATCCAGTCTGGTTTCATGAACTTGAGTGTCCCTGTGGGTAAAGTGCACCATAACTCAATTCTTCTCTCTTGTAGGCACTGACTCATCGCCACAGACTCTGAGGATGCTCGGGTACTTCCTTGAAGGCCTGAGGAAACAAGATCTTACTACTGAAAACAGAGAACATGGAGTACATAAGCCAAGTTCTTTGTCATGAGGTCTCTTGCCCCACTGAGCAGTGAGCCCACACTTTTTTAGTCTTGCTTTTAAGGCCTGTTTTTAGAAGCATTTCTTGTTTTTCGCATCATGTAATATTAGCTGCTTTCCATGGGTGCAAAGAATTTCTATTGGTGAGGGTTATAAAGTTCCTGCCAACAGGTAAAAGTTAAAATACTTATTTTTTAAATTGAATTTTAAACAGAACAAACTAAAAAACCTCTAATGTGGATACATAGAATCATAGAGTGTCTCAAGTTGGAAGGGATCCATGAGGATCATAGAGTCCAAGTGCTCCTTGCACTCCTGCTCCTTGCAGGACTACCTAAAACTAAACCATAGGACTAAAAGCATCATCCAGACACTCCTTGAAATCTGATAGACTTGGTGCTGTGACTACTTCCCTGGGGAGCATGTTCTAGTGATTGACCACCCTCTCAGTGAAGAGCCTTTTCCCAATGTCCAGTCTGAACTTCCCCTGGTGCAGCTTCATTCTGTTTCCTTGTGTCCTATCACTGGTCACCAGAGAGAGGAGATCAGCACTTCCACTCTTCTGCCCCCCATGAGGAAGTTGTAGGCTGCAATGAGGTCACCCCTCAGCCTTCTCTTCTCCAAGCTGAACAAACCAAGTGACCTCAGCGGCTCCTCATAAGTCTTGCCCTTGCGGTCTTTCTTGGCCATTGTGGTCGCCCTCCTCTGCACACACTCTGGTAGTCCAATGCCCTTCTGGTTTTGAGGCACACACAACTGCACACAGTGCTTGAGGTGGGGTCGCACCCATGCAGTGCAGAGTGGGACAGTCACCTCCCTTGACGTGTTTTTTAGGACAACCTATTCTGTAATTCCCATGTAATTTGTACCCTGGCATTAAACTGTGAAATTAACTGTTTTATTTTGGCCATGTTTCTAATGCTCATCCAGAACCAGGTACTCCAGTCCACCCAATCGTTCTTTAAAACCTTTTAACATTCGTGAACAAGCATGTCAAACTCCCTACTTTTACATGGCCTGTTTCTGTCACCATTGACCGCATCAAAGACAGGCTGTGAGTTTAGCTAGACCTCTGCTCTGCTTAGATATGGTCAGGCTAATTTTTTGAGGGAACAGCAAAACTATAACTAGAACATCATGTTTTACATAGTGGTGAATTCAGAGTGTGATTACAGGGCTGTTTAAACTGACTTGTTTAAAGCCAGCTGTTGTCTCACCTTGTTTCATTAACACCAGCACTGGTGTCTTATTCCACCAGCTTGTCTGATCCCACTGAGCTGTTGACTTGTGGAAGGGGCTGAGGAGATGAATTAATAATGTTCCTGGATTTTGTCACTGAAGTGTTTCATTGTGGGAGCAGACAAGTAGCAGCCGCAGGTGGCTTTGGGTGCCTGGCTTAAGCATGGGCTGCAGCAGTGTCCTCAACCTGTTGGGGTGTACTCGTCTTTGCAATTGTAAGCTAGCAGTAAATTTATAGGGCACAAAGGAGGAAGCGAGTGAAAAAAAAAAAATACATGTAGCAGGGCTGTGCTGGAGAACTCTTGCTGTGCTTTTGATGATCTTGCATTCTTGCTGCAGAATTAGTGGCTTGCTGTGATATGCTTATTTCCACCTTTTGCTTCTTTTGTGCAGCCTTGTCTTAATGTAGCCATATACAATAAACACGCACACTCAAGCTATATATCCTGCTAGTGTGATAGTGGCTATGTTAAAGTAGGGACTTGCTCTGAAAGCTGCTTGAAGTACATCTGGCAGGCTGTGTGTTTCTGTGTTTGACTAGTGGGAGGACAAAGGGCAGTTACCCACTGCAGAAGTTGCTGCAATTCTGTCAGCTGAGCTCTTTCAGTAGTAGTACTTAAACTGGATGTATTGCTGTCTCTTTCCTAAATTTAGCCAAAAGGAAATGCAACTCAATTCACAGAAGTGTTTGTAATGTAGGGGCTTTTTACATAGGTAATCTTGGCAAAGAAAACAAACATTTTGGAAGAATTCCAAGAAAGTTACTTAATGTTAATTTTATTCTTTGAGAGGGAGGAGAAGGCAAGTGTTTGCTTGGTTTTTTTTTTTTTCTGGTACAGGAGACTTTAATGAGGACCATATCCTTTTTCTGATGATCAGTTTGGAAGACAGAGGTGTGTTTTTTATCATAGGGCCAAAAACTTAATTTCACATGAGATTTTCTTGGTCTTTTGTAATCTTTACAGATAGATGGTAATGTCTGTACTCTGAACTGAAGTTCTGTCTTACTGCATATATTGTTGATCTTATTAGAATTTTTGATTTATAATTGCCATTTTTCATAGGGTTTGTAACAAAATAACAGGCTGCAGGATTCAATACGCTGAAATTTTTAGGGCTCTCAATTTGGAATGTCCAGATTTTGTCTTCTAAAAACTGTATAGGATTTATTTTCTTTCTGCGTGGCACTAGATTTGCCAAAGACCTCAGATGGTACTAATACTGTTCATCCCAGCCCTGTAGATCTTTCTATAGGCAGTCATCCTGTTTCTAAACACAGTCTAATATTGAGACTATTAATAGTCCAAATTTTTGCCCAGAAACTGACATCTCCGAAGTCCATATACTTTTTTAAAATGTCAGCTTTTTAAGAATGTGTTTGTATAGTGATTAACATATAAATATTTCTAAACTGGAATTATTCTGAATTTTAAAAGGAAAATTTATGCAGTGGTTGAACCTCAGTTTTAGTGAGTCAGACTTTTATGCTTCAGGGAGAAAATGGCAGCTTCCAACCCTAGGAGAAAGAATCATTGGCAGAATTTTTTATTTCTTTGCTTTTAATTTCAAGGTAGGGCAAATCCTGATTCTTCTGACTATATTTCTTTTCCATGTGGATATGCATCTTTCTGTCATAGGAGCATATGAACAAAACTAATTTGTGTTAATAAAATATCTACTTAAACTCTGCAATTAATGCGCAACCTTACGTCTACTTTTTCTGAAAGATTATTTGATTTTAATGCAATTGGTATTTTCTATGAAGTTTGTGGGTTTAAAACATTGCATTGAATTTAAAGGAGAAGAGTATTACTTAACCACCTATTTGACTTAGTCTGTGAGAGGAAATAATGGTTGATAGAGACATGCATTTTCTCTGTCTGTTGCACAGGTTTATGGTAGGCACGTCTGGCTACTGGTTTTCCTTGTCCTTGTTGCTGATCATTCTTTGTTAGCTTGTGCCTTCTCTTGCATTCAGCTGGGCTCAATTCAGCCAAAACCTTTGGCAAGTTGAGGATAAAAAGTATTTGTCAGGCTAAATGAAGTTACTTATTGTGATTCACAATAGCTAATTGCTATTGATATTACCATGATTACAAGAAGGATGACATTGCTTTTGCCTAGCTGACTTTTGAGAGTTCTGGCTCCCGGTAGGCTTTGGTTTAGGTGTCTGAGAAATGGAAATGAGGAATTGGGGAGAAAATATGTTACATGCCCTGTGTGGAATCTCACTTCACAAAATGTTTGAATACATAATTAACTTCTAAGGATTTTTTTTGTTTTTTAAATACATGAGCCTACAGTTCAGGAAGGAGAACAACTTGAGTGCCTTCTTCCTTCCTCCACCTTTGGATTCTAGCAGCGGTGTTGAAAGGTAATGCTCAACTTACAAGCCAATAGAAGTAATTTTTATTACCTAGACATGTCCCTTAATGTTCTCCAGGCTACCACATGATCTTTTTAACAAAGTTGTCTGCAACTAGATTCATTTAGAGCGGTGTTTAAATAATATTTTTTTTTTAAATTGAAATCCTGTCTTGAAGAAGGTGTAGGCAGTAAATATCATCTTGACTCGGAGAGTTAAAATGTGGAATATATATATCTACATCCTGGAAGTCCAAATTTTGCACTTCCCACTCCTTTAATGTAATGTACATGAGGCATGTGATGGATTTGTCTCTCCCCATCACCAATATCAGAGGATGTTTTGGTCGTGTGAAGAGGCAAGGGTGACCACACAGGGCATCCACAAAACTGAGTGTAACTTCATGCGCGGGAACCTGTCAAAAGAGAGAGATGCTTCCTTGCAGGTGCAGAGCTCTGCAGCTTCTCTCCAGCTTTGCGGGGCTTATCAGACAGCAGGTAAGCTGTCTCTGGCATTTAGGGTTTTGAAACAATAGACAAATGAATAGCTGTGCTAGGAAGCAGTAAAATCCAGGCACAGCAGCAGCGAAGCAGAATACAGGAGCTAGCTGGGTTTCTCTCAGACAAAAGGCATGAATCTTTACATGTCTGGTAACTGCTCTGTGACAGCTGATTTATCTGTGGTCTCTGGAAATGATCTGTTTATGCTTATGAGTCTTTAAAATCAAGAAAGGGAGCAAAAATGCTTGTTACAGCAAAAATGCTGCTTCCTCACCAGCCATCCAGGTTACTGTACTCCAGTTAAAGAAGAAGCTTAAAGTTAGAAGTTGAGGTTAGAGCTGTACTGCTTTCACATTAAAACCTCAGGCTGTTTTTACAGTTTGTTGTCGTGGGTTGGCCTTGGCTAAGGGCTGAGCTCCCACCTAGCTGCTTGGTCTCTCTCTGCCTCCTCTACAGGGCAGTGGGGAGAAGATAGGATGAGAAAGCTCATGGGCCAAGATAAAGACAGGACTCGACTTGGGCAAAATTGATTTAATTTATTGCAAATTAAAATCGATTTGGTTAATGAGAGAAAAAAAAAAAAAAACACCACCGCTCCCTGACACCACCTTCCCTTGCTCAACTTCACTCCTTCATTCAGGACTTGTCTTACTTTCTCCACCTCCCTGAGCGGCACAGCGGGATTGGGAACGGGGTCTGCGGTCAATACGTAACATCTCCTCTCTGCTGCTCCTCCCTCCTCATGCTTCCCCCTTGCTCCAGCACAGGGCCTCTCTGTGGGCTGCAGTCCTTCAAGAGGGGCTCCAGCATGGGCTCTCCACAGGCTGTAGGGAAATACCATTTCCAGCGCCTGGAGCACCTCTTCCCTTCCTTCTTTGACCTTGGTGTTCACGCTGCAGTTTCTCATGTGTTTTTTTTTTTCTTTTTTTTCTTCACCACCTCTGCCTGTAGAGTGTTTTCCCCTTTCTTAAACCTGTTTTCCCCAAGGCGTCACCATCTTGCCAGAGGGGCTCAGGCATGCCCTGTGCTGGGTCTGTTGGAGCCGGCTGGCTCCAGCTGTGTCTGGCATGGGGGAGTCCCCAGCCTCTCCTCACAGAGGCCACCCGTGCCACCCACACCTTCCCACCTATGCCCGTTACCATCTTCACATCGCTCTAGTTGAAAGCAAAGACTACTGCACGTACGTATTTATGGGATGTCAGCAGCCTGCAAAACCTTTTACTGCAAGTGGGGTGAACTTCCAAGTGTACTAGACATTGCTCAGGAGAAGAGAAAGAGTGCTAAGGACTTGGGAGCTGTGGCATGTAAGCAGCCATAATAGAACATATTATGCCATTTTCTGAAGGGCTTGTGTTGTATTCACATGGCTATGAAAAGATGTGATTTTTCTCATTAAATAGAGGATGGCAGTGTGGTTTCATTAACCCATCCCCTATTGAGAAGAAACATGGATACTCTTTGCTGGAGAAGTTTCATTCTCCTACCAATGTGATTTGCTTAGGCAGATGAGACTCTCTGTTCCTGTTGGTAGTGCTTGACTGACATGCTTTTCCTCTTATAACAGATCATGGTAATGTCAGATGGCACATCGTTCTCTTCAGGACAGAGCCTTCATCTCCCCAACCTTCCCAGCAACTCCCTGTCTTTTTCTGAAGTGAAGAAGAAATCATCTCATGGGCCAAAGGTGAGATTTGAGCCAGTGGTGCTTTCCCTGGGAATTAACTTGAGAAAAAAATATTTCTAGGTATTTTTGCAATCTCATTACATAGTCCAGTAGGTCTTGACATTTCTTTGTTGTGAACTTACTGTTTGCCACGTGAAAATAATGCCAAATAAGGATGGTTGTGAGAACAGGTGGCAATGAAGGTACTGCTTACCTGTTTTTTTCTACATGCACAATTGTTTTCCTCCTTTTCCAGAAGGAATTCTAATGGTCTGTTCTAGTATTAGGGGATTCTGGTGATGGAAGTGTGATCTAGAGAAATATAAAGAATATGAGAAAATACTTTAATAATAATTTCATTTGTTGAGTATTTTTGAATACTTTTTAAGCTAATTGGACAGAGTGAAACTTGAGGTTGTATTCTTTAGGATTTTAAATTTTGTTTTTAAGTTTCAGGGGTTAATTCTTTACTAGGTGGTTCAAAGACAGCAATGTATCATCAGTCTCTAGGACGTCTAACTGAACCCCCAATCTAGCACATGGTAAAGAGGTATAGTCCAATGAACCTTCTGAGTAATACAAATGGACCTTTCCAAAACAGCAGATAAGTTCTTCAGTTTGACAAAATGAATTAATGATGTGGGAGAATAAATAACGTCTTGTTATTTATTCAGATAAGAAATGCAACACAATGACTTGCTTCATAAATAAATTAGTATATATGCTTTTTCTGTGTTCTGTTAAATGGTTTAGGTTTTGATTTTTTTTTCTTAGCATCTTCCCAATTTGAAATGTTACCTAATCTTGCAGTGCACATACTGCAAGGGGCAATACTCATTTTTATCAATAACTTTCACATTCTGTAGCTGTGCCGAGTCTTGTATCTTCTACGAACTGTCAGGTAATGAGCTATGCATATGCCTGTGTCCATTGATAAGAATGTATCACAACAATAAGGACATCTTCTTGTCTGGTTTGCATTGTATATGAGTGCCTCACAGTCTCTAATGCAGGTCTTCTTGTGACATTTAAAGGATATATGAATATGTGATTAGTTTTATTTTCCTAATGAGGAGCTGAGTTAGATTGAGTCTGAGGATTAGACTGAAGGTGCTTATTTTAGCATGCTAAAATGGTTGCTTAGTGCCTAAAAGGAAGGCACCTGACTACATCAAAGTGATGCAAGATGCTGAAGATAAATGATGGTGTGGACTACGTGCATCTCCATCTACTTGGATACTGAAGATGAATTCTTCAAGTGGACATTTTTTGATGTATAATAGGAGTTCTTGTGAGGTTGGGTAGCTCTCCAGAGTCCAGTTTTCAATCACCTTTTCGGATTCAGTTGTAATGTTGATTCAGCCGTGTCTTGCATTGCATGCCAACGCAGGCATACTGAGGCTTGGCCTAAATAAGCAGCCCAAACACCTGCAGAAGGACTTCAGGGAGGTACAGACATGATATCAAGTCCTACACTAATGCTCCATCTAGTAACTGTACACCATGGTAAGTCTTGAATCTCCAGTGTAAATTCTTTCATAAGCAAATGCTAACCCGGGATATCATTTTCCGAACTGTATTTGGATAATGTAGAATACTGACAAGTGTGGAGTGTGGCTGGTGTGAAGCAGGGTGAAGGGGGTGTTGCATTTTGCTGCACTCATCCTTACAAATGAACGTTTGAAATCTTCCATTTTTGCCATCCACCTACAGTGAGTTTTACCCATAGCAGGAAGTTATAGAAGTCAGTAGGAGGTTAGATGTGCATCACATCTCAGGATTGCATTCAATATCTGTAAAATTGATACACAGGAATGTTTTTTAACTATTTGGTTTCAAAATAGTGATGTTCAGCATCAACGCTGTCTATTTGAAATAATTCTTTTTTCAACCTTGTATGCCGTTCACTGGAGTTTTTAATAGTGGGAAGAGATATTATATCAATACGCTGTTTCTTGACCGTTCATGTGAATATTCAATTTTTTCCCCTCCCCCAGCAATCTTTGCCCCCTCCTGTCCATCTTAAAACAGACACTAACGAGCAACTGGTCTTGTGTCTCATAAAGAGAGAGTTGTAAATATCTGCCTTAGTCAGGATCATCAGCTGTTTTTGAGAAATGGAAATGTGAAGTAACCTTGGGTTTAGTGTAACAAAATGATTGGGTTTCTTATAAATCCTGGGAACTGAGAACCCTTGGATTTTTGTTTTTAGGGTTTTTGTTTTGGTTGGGGGGCAGGAGAGTTCCAGCCAATGCATAAATAGGTTTTTGGGTTTGTAATTTGGAATAACCCCAGTGATGGAACAACTTCAGTGTCCAAATTTAATTTAGATATGCCTCTAGAATAGGAGCTGTAGAAGGCCTTGGCAGTTCTTGGGTGTAAGATGTCTGTACCAAAACTATGGGTGCATGTGCTCCAGCTGTATTTACTGGATGATTTGGGGATTTTTCTGCTGCAGCCGTGGCCCTTTGGTGTGTTTGGCTTGGCTTTGGTTTGTTTCATGTCTGTTAATACCAAAGTAAACTTTGAGGCCACTTTTAAACTCTGTGTATGGAAAACCAGAAACTAAGAATATTTGCTTACCCATTTGCCATTACAAAGCACTACATAGACTTTCTGGTTAGAGGAGAATTGCAGTCAAGGTAGTAAAACCAGTGCAACAAAGTGTTATTATTAGTGTAGCATTTGTTTATAAAAAAAAATAAAAAATACAATGCAGTATGAAGTAAAAGAGAACTGTCAGTTCACTTTCTGTCACATCTTCTGAAATGTGTCTTAAATATAGATATTTGTATTTCTGAAGTTCCATGATTTTGTGTTTAATTTAATGGAGATGGTATTAGTGAGCCCCAGTACTGTGATTCTAAAACAAAGCTTTAGTCTTGGAAATACAGAGGACATGCAGAAATGCATGAAATGTTACTTCATGCATTTTTTCAGAATGCAAAAATAGCTGCAGGCTAGCTACAGATACTTGTGTTGCTTTTAAATCAGTTGTATTACTGTGTCTGTTTGTATTATGTAAATACTACAGGCACAGAATACAGTGAAACAGCTTGATTAGTTTTGTTGGGATGATTATGTCTTTTGGAATGAGCTGTAGTGTTAGCTGCAGTGAAATTAGGTTTACTTTATAAACAAAAAACCCAAAAGCTCTTATTCCCATGTGTGACCAGAGGGGGAAAAAAAAAATGTTTTATGCTCCCCCTTCTGGCTTTCTCTGTCAAACCAGTGTGCCTTGTAATTCTCCATCTGCTTCTAATTCTTCTGATGTCATTGGTCACAGTAGTTTGGCGGGCTGGACAAGCTGAAGTGTGGAAAGCTTTGTAAATGTGTGATACAGTAATAATCTGTAAGAAGAACTGACAGTAGGTAAATTCATCTCCATCATGCAGCTAGCAAGTGGAAGAATACGAAAATGTTGTGGGTGGTGTTTTGTTTTGTGTTTTTTTCCCCCCAAATCAATTAGTGGTTTTATTCAATAATAAACACATTTGTGTTCAACAGAAATCTGAATTTCTTTGAGCAAGCAATTCCTTTTAGATACCTTCCTCTTCTTTTCCCCTTGAGCAGGAGGCATATTTGAAACTAATTCCAGACCATTGGCTTAAGGTGGGCATGTTATTTCAATAGACATAACATTTGAAGTAATGCCTTTTATTACAAATTAAAACAATGCATGTTTTTATGAACATTAATCCTAAATTTGTAGACTAAACCTAGAGTACAGTAGACTGGCATGGCCATGCCAATGTGCTCAGTTTAATGACTTCATAAAATTTAATGAACCAACCCCCTCTCTCCCAGATTGCTTAATTTGCTAATTAGGTTCCTAATGCCTGTCAGCAACTGGAGAGGTTTGAAATGATTTCCAGAGGATACTGCTTATTCAAACTCATGTTCAACCAAATTGGTAATCATATTTTGTGGTGTGAAGTCAGAATCCGACCCTGCAAGATATAGAGTTCAACACTGTTTTTTGCCTTGTAGCTACAGAATTGTTTTAATCTGCAAATGTGTTACCTATTGAGCAGCTGCCATGGTCGGTTTGGATCTCTCAAATTCACAGGATGATGTACCCTGTCTTTTAAACTTTATTTCAGGAGCTCGTTAAGAAATACAAAAAACACAAGAAACAGGGCTCAGTCCTCTTTGCCCAGACGGGTCTGTCATGTGAATTCAGTTATTCACCACTTGACCAATATGGTTTCGTAATTTATAACCTGTAACTCTTATTCCATACACTTAGGAGCTAAAAAAAAAATATATTAGGTACCTAGCCAATGGTGAGAGTGCTCAACCTTCTTCCTCTGTCACAGTGCGGGTGTCCCCTGTATCACACACTGGGAAACAGGAAGACCTCAGCAGTCCAGCTGCTGATGGATCCGCTTCAAATGCTTCTTTTTTTTTCCCATAAGCTGATGTTTTATACCTTCCAGCTTGGAGGTTTCGTTTATATAATTTCCATATGTTAGCAGATTCTGACCAAACTGCCAGACAGGAATGACGGCTGTAGGAGACAGCAATTTGCAGGTGATGATGGCTGCATAATGACCCTTCAGCTCTTTCTGGCCACCTGTCTTGCCTACCTGATGCTCTCGCTGCTCCCAGCATACATCAGGCCTTAGCATGAGCTGTGTTAGCCAAAATCGGAGCAGGAGTTGAGTGTAGCAGTCACAGTAGCACAGTCTTTGTCTGTTGGTAAAACTTTAGATTTTTATCATGCTTTCTAAAGTAGTTATTTTTAAACATCTGTTAGTACTGCTCTATGAAAGGGGTTGTATATCTTGAAGTACTATCTGTACATGGTGTTACCTGGCTTACGGAAAGAAAA
The DNA here is from genome assembly GCA_023375905.1 of Nycticorax nycticorax. Lineage (NCBI taxonomy): Eukaryota > Metazoa > Chordata > Aves > Pelecaniformes > Ardeidae > Nycticorax > Nycticorax nycticorax. The sequence continues at coordinate 6,795,318 of JAKFQP010000061.1, read as the reverse complement.
CATCTGCAGGTATTTTAACATGCATATAATCCTCTGTATTATTATTCTGATGTTTGTTATGTGATGTATCAAAGTCTAACATTCACTTGGGTTACTTCAATATTTGATGAATACACAAATGTAAGCTATGGTGTGTAAATCTTACCTGTCAAAACCATGTGATCTCCATTTTACATATGAACTTGAGAAAAGACTGTTTTATTTGTCCTTCTCAGCAGAAGTACATCATTCATTCTTAATTCCTTGCAACATTTGTTAAAGTGGGAAGGAAAAGAAACATTTAAACACAATTAGATTTTGATAAATAAGAAAATGGATTGAAAGTACATTTTGATTTTCAGTAAGATCTATGCTGTACATGATGTGACTGTTTAGCCACATTTCATCCCCACCAGCCTTCCACATTCATCATTAGGTTTGATATAATTTTACCAGTGAATATATTTGCGGGTTTTTTCTGTCTTACAAATTTTATGTTCCTCTTGCTGTTTCCTCTAAGTCATTGTTGGCTTCTGTTAAGGTCATTGCAGAAACTTGGTAGATAAGAAATGATACTCTTTTTACTTTGAGAATGAATGCAGATATAAAAGCAATGACTTTGCTTGTACTATGGTTTCTATGAAAACGTGCTTCCATATTGTAGAAAGAGGAAAGAAGTCTGGGTTTAAAATTGAAAAGGCAAGAAAGATCTCAAGTTCTTATTGGCTTTAATACTGCTGAGTCCCAGGACCTGTTCCACAGCTCTCATCTGTTGGAAAACCACTAAAAATTGCTCTCCTTTTGGAGCAATTTAAAATATGTGGTAAGGAGACCAGTAAGAAACATAAGGACTTCATCTAGTTTATTAATGGCGCATACTTTATTCCTCCCCAAGGGAACACTTACAGCTCTGCCATGGTAGAACAAGATGTGAAGATAAAAGCATGAATAATTAGTTAATATGTCAACCTTTGGGCCTGGTCTTGTATCAAACAAAATATGGAGCTTTTTTGTTTGTTTGTTTTTAATTTAACAAAAAAACACCAGTAAAGGAGTTTTGACTGAAAAAAACCATCTCAAGGAATGATTAGTGCTTTTCATTTTTGTTTTTTAATTACTGGCCTGGGAAATGAGGAAGTGCTTTACATTCAGACATTCAAATATCATCTTAATATTGTTCATTGCTGATGCTTCTGCCCATTGTTAATGTTGATGTATATATAATATATAGATACATAGACTTCTAAATCTGACTCAAATACATTTGCAGTGCTGATGCAAGAAACATCTGAACAAAAAGCACAACTGAGTAATTTGAGCAGCACTGTGAAAATTCAGTGTTTCGCTCATTAGTTAAGATAATGAGAAGGGAAAAACAGTTCACAGTAATTATTTTTAATTAATTATTCCTGCTTGTTGCTACAGAGAAGGAAGATACTGCTTTTTTTGCATATATGATGTGTAAATTGTTCAGGTCCTACAGCATTAAATACTGGCTTAACACATCCCGAATGAACAAGTCTTAAGTAGTTAGTTGTCTGCCAACAGGGAGCACACAAGTAGATGTGTTCTCAGTCTTAATTTTTCCTCATGTTGACACAACTTCCATTAAACAGGCTAATTCTGCTTTGTTTTATTGAGTGGGGTTTTTTCAGAGCAGTTCTACTGACTATGCTTTTAAGATCAGTCAGCCCCTGTGGAGGTTGAGGCTGGCCCTGTCCTGTTTTGGTCCTTCAGTTTCCAGTGCACTGCCCCTATCCCATCTATGTTGTGGGTGAAACGGCAGTTAAGTAAGAGGGAAGAAAAGCTGAATATGTTTTCCCTTCTGCAGTTCTATAGATCTGTGGTGGTGTTAGCCAGACTTTCCACATCTACATATATCCTAGAGGGTGGTTGTGCTTTAAACCCAGTGAGCAGCTGAGCCCCACGAAGCCACTTGCTCCGTTCCTGCTGGTGGGATGGGGGAGAGAATCAGAAGGGTAAAAGTGAGATAACTCATGGGGTTTGATAAAGACAGTTTAATAGGGAAAGCAAAAGCTGCACTTGTAAGATAAGCAAAGTAAGGCATTCATTCACTACTTCCCATCGGCAGGCAGGTCTTCAGTCACTTCCAGGAAAGCAGGGCTCCATCATGTGTAATAGTTACTTTGGGAAGACAAACACCATTGCTCTGAATGTCCTCTCCCTTGTTGTTCTTCCCCCAGCTTTATATGCTGGGCATGACGTCACATGGTATGGAATATCCCTTTGCTCAGTTGGGGTCAGCTGTCCCAGCCATATCGCCTCCCAATTTCTTGTGCACCCCCAGCCTCCTTGCTGGTAGGATGGGGTGAGAAGCAGAAAAGGTCTTGACTCTGTGTGAATGTTGCTCATCAATAGCTAAAACATCAGTGTGCTATCAACACTGTTTTGATCACGCATCCAAAATATAGCCCCATACAAGTTACTATGAAGAAAATTAACTCTGTCCCAGCCAAAACCAGTGCAAGGGTCAAAAAAGAAAAGCAGATTCTTAGCACTGTGTGGTAATTGTGGGTTGCTGGAAAATAAAACAGAGCTAGGGATTTGTACATTAATTTTATACAGATGAAAGCATATCCAGTCTTACACAGATGAGAGACTTTGGAGTACCACTTTGGTCTGCAGCTTACAAAGGACTTGGATGGATAACCGACCACATTATTGAAAGTCAAACCCAGAAGCGTATTTGTAATGTTTATACCAACTAACACCCTTTTCAGTAGTTCCCTATTCCCAAGAATGCTTTCTTTGCATAAAAGATATATTGGAAGAACACATTATTGTAAGTATTCATCACTCTCTCTTTAAACCTAATAATTTCATTAAAGCTGTGATTCTAGAACTATGTTTTGGGACAGGTCTAACTAAATATACATGAGTGAGGAATGATACTGCTCTGCTCCTTCTGCTTTTGCGTATGTTATAGCATGTCTGAGTCATCACCCGCTCAAAAATCCTTCTCACTTATAACAACTGAATTTTAAAAAAATGTAATGAAATAGTAGAGACAGCAGCACTAAATACGAAGAAGAAAGCATTTTTAGTAAAGGAGGTTTTGCATAAAAAGAGATTGACTGCTGAGAAGATGAGTATCAAATCAAGTCTTACATAGCCAGGATGGACCCAGAGTTATTGTGTATGAGGAGAAGGATCTGGCAAAAACTTGAGAGAGGATCACAGTAGAGAAGCCAAGCTTTGCCCAAAATGTCATCAGGAGCACGTGTTCCACTCTGAACCTGAAGTAACTCTGTTGACAGTATATAGTTCATATCCTGATCTTTCCTTGTGTTGTTTTTTGTCTGATAGTTAATTGTTGTGGTTAAGATTCCCTAAACTGTCTTTATGTTCATCTTATGATGTTTCATAAAAAACGTATCTAATTATTAAGATCAAAACCAGCTTGTCTTGCAGATATTGACAAGGAGTGGTAACTGCTTTACGTCCCACCACTTCATAAAGGATAAGTTGGCCAAAATGGTGGGGTTTCTATCTGTTCTTATATAGGTATTTGCAGTTTCTGGGTTTCAACCTGCAGTTCCAAATTTAATATGAATCCTGTGTCCATACTGTGTCTGTCTTCTGGGGCTTTAAGAGTTATTTTTCTTTCTCTTTTTTGTCGTTGTAAGTAAAATTTGGCATCTCCTTTTTGCAGGACCCAGCTAGGATTCTGAATACAAATAGCAGCAGCAGTAGTAGTAACAGTTTTTCAAAGACCCACAAGTTAACAAAGGAGCACAAGGAAAAAACTTCTAAAGACTCAAAAGAACATAAAAGTGCCTTCAAAGAACCTTCCAGGGAACACAACAAATCTTCCAAAGAATCCTCTAAGAAACCCAAAGAAAACAAACCACTAAAAGATGAAAAAATAGTTCCTAAGATGGCCTTCAAGGAACCCAAGCCTATGTCTAAGGAGCCAAAATCTGAAAACACCCCTATCCCTCCCGTAACAGGTGGGCAGCAGCAAGAAAAGAAGACCCCCACAAAAAGGTCCTCTATTCTGGACTCTGATGAACCTTCTGCAAAAAAAAGAAAAATAAGTGGCTCAGATTCATTATTTAAAAGTTTTTCTAGTGCCCCACCACTGATTCTTACTTGTTCAGCTGACAAAAAACAGACAAAGGATAGATCTCAACTCAAGGTGGGGAGAGTCAAAATTGAAAATGATGCACTGGAAAAGAGGACGCCTACTCTGCCACCGTTTGATGATATTGTAGATCCCAATGATTCTGACGTGGAGGAAAACATGTCCTCCAAATCTGAAGTAAGTGGTGTTTGGTTTTGCTTCATGTGTTGAGTATTCCCAGCCTGTGGGATTGTGCACCATATTTGTATTTTTCCCCTTCCTTTCCCCTCTCTGCTGGCAGATTGTTCAAATTGAGGGATGTCAACTGCTGGCTGTTCAAATTTACGCATGTTCCAGTTGAATTGTGTTGCCTATTCAAGTCTACTCAATTTATAAATCTGTCAACATTATGACAAATGAGCATATGGGAGATGGGTGTAAATAATATTGCTCTTTTGATCTTGTTCTTTTGANTGTTCAAATTTACGCATGTTCCAGTTGAATTGTATTGCCTATTCAAGTCTACTCAATTTATAAATCTGTCAACATTATGACAAATGAGCATATGGGAGATGGGTATAAATAATATTGCTCTTTTGATCTTGTTCTTTTGAATGTCATGCTTCTTGTGAGAGACAAGGAAATGTATTTAAATGCTTGTCCTTCACACCCTAAGTCTTTGTGTTCAGGTGTTAGAGAATTCAGTAGATTCACAAAAGAGTTGCACTAATAAATGTTAGTTGTTATTTTTCTGCTAAAAAGGGCAGTTCTGTGAATTATGCCACTTTTGTGGAGGGGGAGGAGATTCTAGAATACTTGCTCTGATGAAGAGAATCTATCCAAAGTAGCAGGCTAACCTGAGAAGAAACACTGTTTTTATGGAAATTTGCTTTCCTGAAAATACTTGTCTACCATGCCTGCCTGAAAATATTAGTCTAACGTGCATGCTCATCTGTTTCATGCATCATTTGCTCTTGATGATTAGGATTTTAGGCATTCTCCTAGCAGACTTCGCTTTTCAGAAGCATCTTTTATAGAGAGATGAGTAGAGAAGGAAAGGGGTAGGATGAGAAGGCTTGTTTGGTGCCTTTATTTGTGCTTATGGCTAGAGGTAGTGTGCATGGTAGAGAGGAAGTCTTCGCAGCCATGCCTGTTCAATTCTCTCATTTTTCTGTTGTGTGCCTCTGTTGCTGTCATCAGATTCATAGCCCTGCTTGCCCTCTCTGGAACAGACAATAAATACCCTGCTGTGGGGAGGTGTCAACGTTAGGCTTTTACTTCGTAGAAACTTGCCACAAGGGAGAAGGTAATTTATTTCTGAAATGACCTTTTAATGATGGGTCCCTTAGGGCATGCAAAGGCTGTAAAATTCAGAAGGTATGGAATCGGACAGGCTCCACTTTACAGCATGGCACTGGGGATATTGTGGTGGCGTTCTTGTTCCAGCTTAGAACTTAGGAATTTGTCTTTATACTTGAAAATGTTCACACCTGTCAGCCTTGATGTGAATTAATTTATAATGTCTTCAAAAGAAGCTGAATCTTTTGTTTTAACTTATGCCAGTACCCTTAAGATTTGCTACCTACCCTCAGTATAGCCAGCTAATTAGCATAGATCTTTGCTTTCAGATTTCCTATTCATTCAAAAAGGTGCCATGTAGTGGTGCGTACACTTCACTGGCACAGCGGTTCTCCATTTTTGTTCAACAACAAAAGAACTGAGAGGAGCAACTGCAATGTAACTGGAATCTTACAAATGCAGGCTCTACAGAGGTGTGTGCTGCGTAGCAACTTGCAGATAACTGATACATGAAGGATATGGATGGTGCTTAAATTGTTGACACGTGTTTCCCTCTTTGTTGTCTTGCAGTCTTTTGCCCATTACCAATGGTATAATGGGTACACACCTGTGTCTTTCATAGGATGACACAAACCCACCTGCACTGCTGTTCGTCATCCATCTGCAGCTGAGCTGCAGGACCTGAGGACTTCCCTGATTCTGCACTAAAGCAAAAGAGCAGATTCAGGGTTTTCTAGTTCTGCAAGCGACTGTTACTGAGAGGGTAAACTACTAGAGTCTGCTCAAAGAGAAGCAGATCCAGCTGGTCTGGGATCTGGTGTATTTTAACGCTGACGTCTTGGATTATGGAACAGATAGGTCTTCAGTGGGGGGGGCCAGTGTGGTCCGCTTCTGCCTGGGTGAAAAGAATATCTGCTATTTTGGGACTGTGCTCATTAATAAATCAGGCTGACTATGGCTCCAGTCAGTGACTGGATACTATTTAGAAAATCAGTAATATACTTCTTTTTGGAAAAGTTATCTAGAAAACCAGGAATAATTCCCTAAGATGTCTGTGGATTCACACCATTGTTAGTGCTGTGGGAAAAAGAGCTGGGCAGCCTGGTTAATGAGTGTCTACAGAATTTCACAAAGAGAGTCGTTCCTTCTACACTTCATTAGTTTTAACTGGGGAGCCTAGCGATAGGTGACTGAACAGTGTAATAGAGATAATTCTGTATGTTGGAAAAGACAGTTGGAACTTTTTGTGTGTGTTGGTAAGTTTCTCAGCTTTTCAGGAAAAGGAGTAGATTTTACAGCTAGATCCATAATGGATATATCCTGTAAATATAATCATATAAAGGAAAAAAAAAGTTAATATTGTGATGTTACACAGAGAGTAATGGAAGTGAAAATATGATAATGCTTTTGCTATACAGGAGCAGTTATTTCAGGTCTGTTAATGCTTCATGATACTTAACCGACATAGATGCCTGCAGCTGGGAAGACACTTCTTCAGTGGCATGTTCTGGCATAATAATATGCTATAAAATTCAGTCAAATCTTATTTTTTACTCTGGTACAGTTAGAGTGGTGGGTATCATAGCATTGAAGAATCATTTTTTTAGGAGTATATTCAGTAGTAAGGAATCCAGGATTTATTCCTCAAGTGGCTTTAAGAAAGCAAAACCACAAAACCCAACTTATCAAATTTGGGTTAGATACAACAAATCAGATTACAAATCAATACTTAAAATAAAATTGTTAGAATACCACAAAAAGGTTGAATCAAATGCTTTTTTCTAATTTTAAGTTGCATTTATGACATAGTGCAAACCTAAAACTGTATGAATTGTTGTAATAATATTATGAAAAGAATTTGCTAAGAATTTTGAGAGGACAATATTCTCTTCACTCCATGGAGTAAGAGATGTTCTCATTATCAAACACGTCCTCAAATGGTGACTGTTGGTTTCTTGGTATTAGCTCATACGCATAACTATGTATCTCAAACACAATACATTTGTAATAAAAGGTGTAATGTAGCAGAGCTGTCTGTAAATGCTCTGTAGCTGGGGCTGTGTTACTTCACCTGGAATTATTTTAGTCATGCTTTTATATTTTACAGAGAGTTCGGTTTGTCAGTAAGTGCACAAAACTAAGTCGTTTCTGAAAAAAAAAACAGGGAGAAGGTAGAGATCTTTATTTCAGAGGTTTTGGAAGAATCTTCCCTTGGCAAATGTTCATTGCTTCTGTATTTTTCCCATTAACTAATTCTTTTATAATTGCGAGGAGCAAGTTAAGAAGTGGGATGTCAGCAAACAGTGCTAGCATTATGTCTAGAAATTTGTCCAAGAAGCCACATAGGAGAAGTTAAGATTAACTCGTACTGCTTTTATGAAACATATTCAACCAGAAGCTAGGACTTCCTGCAGAAGTAAGTTTCTTCCTGTTACTAGTCACACCAAAGACTGTTTTCAGAGCTAGGGGCAGTCCACAATGGGTTCTCAATTGAGAAGGCTGGACTTGGGTTTTTAAATTAAGGATGACATTCTGAGAAGTCCTGATGGTAAATGAAGTGGACAAGCATCGTCCAACAGAGGTGCTGTTTCACTGGGTAGGTGCGGTGGGAAAGCTATGCTGCTGCTCCCCTGATTCCTTCAGATACAGCCCCTGTTCACTGAATCGAGGTGGGGTGCATCCTTTCAATTAATGAGCTTTACTTTCAGACAGAAAAGCAGGAGGTACTCAACCCTTCTCAATTTGGCATCATGTTCTACCAAGGGCATTCAGGCTTGAAATACTGACCTTCTCCTTCAGCAAGCGGAGGATGTAGGGGTTTAGCACCCTCCAAGAGAGGTAGATGCTTTTTCATGTGGTAGAGCATGTCTGCCAATGGCTAATCCGCCCTCCCAGCTGTCCCTTAAAATTCAGGTTGTAAGAACGCAGCCAGGTTAGCATGGTGTTGTCTCGGGGGCGTTTCAGAAAGCCAGATGCTGTCCTCTGCCCTGCAGTCAATCCCTGTTTTGAGCTCCAAATACCTTTTATAAAATCACAGCGTGAAATAAAGCAAATAGCATCCTTGCTTAGTGATAAACTTTCCACCCTTGTTTAATAGCCTTTCTGTGCATGACTTGAAGAGTAAGACCATGTGTGGTCATTTCTCTCCGGCCTATTTGGCTTACACTGTAGTGTGGTGCACTGCTATCTTTATTTTAGCTCTGTTTTTCTGTTGACTTTGAGCTGTTGGCAAGTGAAACACGTGTCTCCATTTCTCTCCATGCTGCTTTGCTGAGTATCACTTTTCAAATACATCTGTGATTTAAAGTGTGTTGGACTTTAGTGTTAGGGATAGACTTGGTGTTCAAAACAGTGTTGGTCTTTTCTAGTCATATGAGCTAGCAAAGCTCTTATGGGAGCAACATGTATATTCAGTTAGAAATTACACATAATTACACATAGACAGACCTCCATAAAAGGCTGAGGAGTTATTTTACTGGCTTTGGTATAATGCATGTAAAGTAGGGTATGGAGTGAACACGTGTCACATTTATGGTTTTACTGAGGTGTAGGAATGTTAGCACAAGTCCACCTGAAAGCTCCAAAGATTTTGCTTTTAAATTCAATGGCAGGATGTTTTAGTTAAAGAAAACTCTTATCTGTTTGCTTCCTATATGGGACAGTGTGGCAACATGACAAAAAAAAAAGGCCTTGACATTCTTGATTTTGCTGCCTGTCTGATCATGAAATATGATGATTTTCTCACGTTTGTGAGCTGCAAGCTGGTATGTGAGATGGGGAAATACAGTTTTGGATCTGAGTGAGGGGTTTTCCATGGCCGGAGCTGCCCCTTCTGAGCTGTGGAGCCATTGCAGAAGGAATGCTCTGATACTTCTTGTTTGATTATTGCCAGTTTTGCTGGGCTGGGTAGGGAGGAAAAAATGGTACCTAGCTCTAAGTGAAGCTGCTGCAGATGAGATCCGGCAGATCATACACACATGTTTAGGTGTTAACAAATGTTCTCAGTGTATCTCCAGTTGCAGTGATCTAAAGAAAAACTCTTAAAATCTGCTGTTTATGAAAGTGGTTTGTTGGTGGATTTTTTGGAGAAGGTGTGTGGCTCTGTTGGATGAATTTCTGCTCCTGGTGTGATTATTTTGCATGTGATGGGTATTGTTTTTTCCCTGCCAGCCTTTCTATGTCCCTGCAATTGTAGCATCGCCAACAGTAGCAGCCTTTTGGCATGTTGAAGCCTATGGAAATACAAACTGAGCAGAAATGCATGCTAGCAAATTGTGACAGCTCAGGGGTGAGCAGTTGCAGCTATTAAAAGCAGAGTACTTCAGCGAGTATTTTGCCTTTGGGGAAAAAAAGCCAATTCTTTCTTAGGAAGTCCACTGCAGAACAATGAAAATATAGTAGTGGTCACATAGACTATGGGTTCTATGGGTTTGTACTTAATAAACTGCTTGCATATCTTAAAGCAGTCTTAAAGTTACAGCATGAGTACCTTTTTGAAGTGATCCATAAAATGCCGCTTTGGATCTGGTGCATGATCTATTCATTTGACTATTGAAAAAGTGGAAGAGTATTTTGAAAACCCCCATGGTCTTGTAAAACCTCCAGGCCCTTGTTAGCTGAAAAATCCTGCTTTCTACCAGGGCTGGGAGCCAAAGTAAAACCTCTTTCAGATAATATTTAAAGTTAGAAATAACAGTAGCGAGACAGACCTCCATGTGGAGTTTTCATGTAGTTACCCAGGAAAAAAAAAAGGAAGCTAGGTTGTTTTTTGGGTTTTTTTTGAAACTGTGAGTCTATTAAGGTCTTTAATGGTGCAGAAGAAGATTGATACTGATGATATCTTTCTTTGCAGGCTGGGCACCGTGGGCTGCAACCTGTCATATTCTTAGCATCTTACTACTTGCTTGATATTTTAATGCATTGTTTCTGCATTTGGTTACTTTAGTCCAGGTGTGAATGCTGCTCTTAAAACCCTGCCAGCCACTCTTGTGGGATTGTTTGCCGAGTAGTACTCCTGTGTCGAGGAGGTAATTCAGTAGTCCCAAGCACGTACGTCTTAGCAGGTCATGTAGATACTGTGCAGTCCAACTGTTTCCCTCCAGATATGTTATCAGAGAGACATAGTGGCCAAAGATAATCAGACCTCTTTAGAGAAACGGTAGCAGGCATAGGTATACTCTATGGCCATCAGCATCTACTGTAGTGTGGCACCATTCAGCTGCCTACTTTTATTAGCTGTTACCGTGACGGGAGAAATGCTTTGGCTTAGCTCACGAAAGCTTAGGTGCGTATTGAGCAGCTCTGCATGTGGTGAGATGAACCTCTGCTGGATGAGGAAGCAGAAAGATTGACATGCAGTGATTCCTCTGTGGCAGCAAGCTCAGGTGTTAAACCGAGATATTTTTGTTATCATGGTGTGTTAGGAAATCACTGGCTTACAGAAATGTTAAGGATCTGGAAATAAAAGAGTGGAGAGAAACTATGTAGATACAGTTAAATGTCCAGGTTGCAAATGTAATCTTGTGAGAGTCAGGAAATTTTGCATTCTTGAGGCAAAGTCATGGGTATTGGATTTTTTCAATTTTAGGCAATGTCATATTTTGACCACAGAAATAAAATCATACATTGAAGCCTGAACTAGTAGCCTAACAGTATTTTACTTTATTCACAAGTGTTGGCTAAGTCTGTTTCAGTGGGGACTGCTCATGTGGCTTAACTCAATCATTTGCATAAATGCATTTTTGGGTTGGGGTCTTATTTTCTGTATTTCAACCCTGGAAAATTCTGTTGACCTGCTAGCCTGCAGAAGGTAAGGATTTTAACTGGGTACGCACAGTACCAATGTTTTCATTATAGTGTGTCTTTTGTGGCAAAAAAAGACTTTGTGCCTCATCCAGTAAAGTCATGATGGTTTTGTGAAGCCAAGATGGTTGCAGTCAAAATGCTAAAGGTAGGATATTTTATTTTGATCATGATCAGGTGAGTTTTTCTTTATATGGATTTAATTGCTCTGAAATTGCTTTATCTACTTGTATATGTTATGTTGTGATCTAGAGAAATGGCTCCATATAATTAAAATAAAACCCAACACCTGTTAGTTATCAGTTGAAACAGTTTAACTATGTCTGTGATAGTTTGATCTATCCAAGGCTTTTATGCCCTTTTATTTTTTTATGTGGAACCATCAAGTTTACAGTTGTTTTCTTTGGCAAAAATGGCATGTTCTACTCATGTACTTTTGAAGGTTTGCTGCCAAACTCCCTATAAAATTCATTAGATAATTTTCATAACGCTTCCTATTCAGAAGCTTGTAATCTAGTGATGACTGATGTGAATTCTCCAGGATACGCCATAAATACGCATTTTAATTTTTATGTTTCAAAGACTGAGTAATCCCCTGAAGTTTAGATTTTATCAAGGCAGGATAAAGGCTGCCTGTGCTCACTACTACCGTGAGCATATCATGTATCATGCCTGCGTAGAATTAATGGCAATTCATTGCCTGCTCATGAAGATTGATGCCACACTGGGGGGGAATGCTGGGGGGGGCCCTTTTGGAATGGGCAAGGGATGCTCCTGATGTGCCTGCCCCAAACCTGAGGGTGATAGTGCCTGTGTGTCACTGTTCTTCCAGTGTTGACATGTGCATGTACCCCTGGGACAGCAAATAAATTACAGTGGAGGTAACCCAGCGATGCTCTTTCTTGACCTCTCTGTGGTTGCCTGGTCCCTCAGCACAACAGTGTCTGCTCCCTCACTGCAAAATCCAGGCATGCCGGGCAGCAGTTACTGTTCAAGGAAAGCCTCGTGCCTGCAACTAATTCTAACAATAATTCGGGTAGGTATAGGAAGGTAGTCCTATATCACCACACCAGCAGTAGAAAAACTGTTGTGCACTTAAACTTCACAAGAAGTGCTGGCGTGAATTTGGTTTAACTTGCAGTGTCATCACTCAGCAGTGCTGTCTTAGTCAGCTTAGTCAATACCTTAGTACAGCTGATGATTTTGTTAGAAGATGATATTGCAAAATGAATTTTCCTCACACTTTTTCCTACAAGCAAACGAACAAAAAGCTTTGAGTAAAACATTCAGCTGTATTGGTAGTAATTCCCTTAAAGCCTAACATTTTCTATTAAAGGCTTCTAAGCAGGCTTGCATCTTCCCTTGAAAACAGAAATCCTAATCTGCCCAACTGAAATGTGTAGTTTGTGCTTCCTCTGGCCTTGAGTACATTAGTGGGGTTTCTAACGCTCCCCTCTGACCAGTAGTATCTCATGCCATTCATTCCCATTTGGGGCTGAAAACACGTAGGTGCATACAGCTTTGGTGATCAGACTGTTATAAGACTGTGTGGCTCTAAAGGGACCAAGAAATACACTAATTAATGCTGACTTTATCCCATTGGAAACAATAGTCCTAGCACACACGTGTAGCCCAGTGAGATAGGGCTGCCTGATTCTAGGACATGTAGGGTTTTTCAGATTATCTTGAGACATGTTACCTGTTCTTGTCGTGATGTCTGAACCTCCGTGAAGGAATTGCTTGCTGTGTACTAACTGTGCTGCAAGCGACCTGGCAAAAGTGAAGGAAATGATGTTCTGTGTTGTAGGAGTTAACATTTCAGACAGCAGGATAAGGATAAACGGAGCTATTTGCACTTGTCTGAATCTGTTTAAATATCCACAAAACTTGTATCATCACCCCAGAGCAACGTAAGAGGAGAATGTTTAAAGGTGACTGATACATACCCCTTCACCAGGAGAGCTGTGTTCTGTAGATGACGTTAACAGGCAGTTCTACTGGTGCCCGCGTGCCCCAAGGAAAGATTACTCATCCGTCTGGGGATAATGGGTACCAGGGGCAGCAGTAACTGCATTGGTGGCCTCAGCACTGATTACCCCGATCAGAAAATCATTGCAAAACTTATGCCCTTTAATATAATTGTTGGTGAGCAGTTGTGATTAGGACAGAAGGAAATGAAATACCTTTGCTGCTTTGTGTTGAGGTAATTTTAGGCATTACCTAAATAGTGGGAGGAGATTACATATGAGTCCAACCTGCGTGGTTTTGGTGATTCAAACTACCAACCGTGGAAGTATTATAGTTTAAACCATGACAAGAAGAGAATAGATATAGGCTGTGTTAATTTTAATTTCTTTCATTGTATGAATAATCTTTTTCCATTGTCCATGCTGCTTTAATGCAGTTCAATTAATACACTGTAATTTTATTCTATGGATGAAAAGGATGTGGATTCAAGACAGTGCTTATTGCATTGTATCTTCTGCAAGGAGAGTATAATATCACGAGTGGGCAGGAATATCAAGCAAAGAGGCATGGTCTGAATATTCTGGACAAGAACAGTTCAGCTGCAAAGTTCTTCATGTTCAATGCAAAAGGAAAAAGCCTCTTGGTGACCTAAATTTGCTTTGGCAGACAACCATTAGGAATAGATAAAATTTTGCAAGTGAAATGTTAGTTTTAGCCAAAGAATACAGTTTGTAGGTGTGATGGTTCAGCTTGATTTATTTGTGCCATATGCAGCCTTCTTGGTCCTTTGAACGCTGTAAACTCAAGATTGATCAGGGTTGTAGTACGTGAGATCTTAATTTAGCCAATATTTTAAATAATAATAATTGGCCAATATTTTTAATAACTTCAGTTACCTTTATCAATTACATTACAAATACATTACACTACGTTACAGCAGTTTGAGTGAAATGTAGTTTAAATACAAATATTAGATATTCTTAAAGACATTGTCTTGTATTAGTAAAGTCATACTTTACAAAACAGTTGCAAAACTCTTTCTACTAATATAAAGCTGAGATCACGCTATCAAAACCCTATTTTAAGTCTCCAAAGCAGGGACAAGAAGCTTTAAATGAGTATTTTTTGTAGTAATAAGTAAAAAGTACACGTGTAGGCAAAGTTACAGCACAGATGTGCCAGCTGTAAATGGTAAAATACCAGTAAGATGACAGCAATTTGTTCTGTGGGGTTTTTTTCTCAGAGAATCAGCATTGTATAGTTCTGTGTGTATATAATACATATGGTCTTTTGTGAAAACTACCAAACAAATACATGATAATATTATCATAGAGCAAGTGCTTAGGAACCATACTGACTGATGCCTCAGAAATATCTATAGAGAAAAATGTGTGTAGAGCATACTGTTGCCAACCATGACATGTAAAAATCATTGTTCGGTCTACAGTATCACAACATTGGCTAAAAGTTATGAAACTTTGAAAAGTAGTCTGAGGGGCTTTGTTTTGGATTGGAGACTTTGGAATTTTTTAGGGTACAATATAGCTTTTTATATTTTTTTCTCTCTACAGTTTTCACTGAAACTGGAATCTACAGAAATGAAAGCTGAGTTTTTCATATAATCATTTGAATCCCAGGAGTTAAGTTAGAGTAAAAAGTAAATATAATGAGGCTTGCTGTAAATCTGAGAAGCCCAACAAAGACGGCCTGGAAGAGCTGCACTAGATTGTTTTGTAGACTATGGTGAAATTTTGGACAATTTTTTTTTTTTTTATTTTGGGACATGGGTTCAGGAGCCAGTGGTTTGCAATAGCACAGACAGTGCATAGGGGCTCTGCAGCAGCACTTCAGGAAAAAAGCTGTTGTTTTTCATATGTTCAGGTCTGTATTTACTTGATGTGTATAACCTTGACAAGATTTCTGCATAGTAAAGGTTTAGTGTAGGGTCCTGCTGGGAGCACTCTATAGAGTTTGAGCTACATAAGAAGAGAAAGGAACTATGGTGAATTTGCAAAGTCTGTGAGTACCTGCTGAGATGACCAGATCTCTAGTGGTGAGGAAATGTACCGTAGTGCAGAATAACAGCCATAAAAAGTTTTACATGTAGTGAGATCATTCTCCAGCTGCTGCTTTGTTAATAGAAGTGCTTGAATTTCTGACATCAGGACCTCAGATCTGGGAGAATTTAGGTGAACAACCTTCTTACTGCACCAAAAGTGACGGCAAACTGTCTGTTACAGTGAACTGGGACTGCATCAACATCTGCCCTTCTCAGTGCTGATATGTAAAGTAGGGCACAGGGAGAGAAAATAGGGCAAGAGTAGAGAATCTGGAAGTGTTGTCTTCCACTACAGCAGCTGTCAGGTCTGGCCAGAACAGCCACCACCTATCTTCTGCCATTGCTGCTATTCCCATTAGAGCAGAAAATGAAGATTAATTGAATGAAACTATCACGTTGGCTTTAATACCTAGGCTGAATTTTCTCATTTGTATCTAGTACTAAATTTGAGGGTTAGACTTTCTTTCTAAAACATGTTTCTCACCTTTGGTGGCTTATGAGAGCTTTGTGTATAGAATGTGTGAAGGTTATTAAAGGAAAAGTTTAAAAGTTGTAAGTCAAGCTCCCCGAAAATCAGTATCTGAGTATTGCGTGTCAGCTTAATTTGGCTTCTCCACACTTAGCAGAGCACAGGCAGTCACCATTCTCTCATCACAGGGCTTTCATGCCACTGAGTTTATAAGATACA
This sequence comes from Nycticorax nycticorax, assembly GCA_023375905.1. Classification (NCBI taxonomy): domain Eukaryota; kingdom Metazoa; phylum Chordata; class Aves; order Pelecaniformes; family Ardeidae; genus Nycticorax; species Nycticorax nycticorax. The sequence continues at coordinate 6,779,439 of JAKFQP010000061.1, read as the reverse complement.
CAGTATTCTTCAGACAAGTGATTTAGTTAGGATATCTCCATCTTCCATCAGTGGTCCCCATTTTTGTGTTGGTTTTTGTTTTGTTTTTTTCCCCACACAATTCAGACTTTGAATAGAATGTAGAGCTCTTAACTACCCTACATTGTGCTGCTGGTACTTTATTAATTCTTCACAAATATTGATGTCTTTTCACACATTTCTGGGGAAATGTAGTCCAGGTAACACCATTTTTAGTGCCAATTTTGAAAAGCTTATGACTATATAACCCTGTCTTTGCCAGCATTACCTACATATTCAGAACAGACATTTCATCCTTCTTGGTTGGGGTTATCTACAAGAACTTCCATCAGTTTGCTCTCTGCCTCTTTCAGTTTAAGGACTGTGTTCATACTCACATGACCATACGCATTTTTAGTTTATTTTATCTTTAGTGTACTTATTATCTTGTAAGCATGAAATTCATGGAAACTAGTATTCAGCTGCTCTACATGAGAAACCATAATCTTTCCTGTACTACTTTGGTTGCTTTACTGTGTGTCTTCTGCTCTTACCAGTAAGATTTCTTCAGTAAAAATATTCCTACAGGCAACAGCCTTCACTAGTGCTTCATCTCTCAGCTGTATTGTGCAAAAGAGTTCTATTATCCGTGTGTGTTAGCTCAGTCTCCTTTGCGTGAGTCTTCTCTAAGTGTTACACTAGCTTGAATATTTCTGAATTTTTATGTTAGCAGTGTTTCAAATTTATTTTTTATTTATAAAGCTAAGACAAAATATGTACATAAATATAGAAGGAAAAGGATTTTCTTTCAAAACTAGATATATGTTTCAGTAGGAGGGTCTCTAAAGAAACAAATCCTGCTTCATCCAGTGCAGTTGTTCAGATGAAATGGTTGCAATGTTTGGCTTAAGGCCTTTTCTAACTGTTGAATGAAGGATGTGTTTCAAATTTGGAGAATCACAGACTGGGTGAAGTTGGCAGGGACCTCTGACAGTTGTCTGGTTCAGCTCCCCTGCTCAACCAGGGCACTTAAAGCTGGTTGCCTAGGATCACATGTAGACTTCTAAAAATATCTCTAAGGAGGGAAGACTCCACAACCTCCTTGTGCAACTTGTGCCCATGCTTGGTCACCCTCACAGTACAAAAACGTCTCCTGATGTTCAGAGGGAACCTCCCTTGTTTCTCTTTGTGCCCATTGCCTCTTGTCCTGTCACTGGGCACCACTGAAAAGACCCTGGCTCCATCCTCTTTGCACCCTCCCTTCAGGTATTTATGTACATTAATAAGATCCATGATGACCCCAGGTGCTTTTCTGCCAAGCTGCTTTCCAGTTGAGTGGCCCCTGGAATGTGTTGGTGCAAGGTACAGGACTTCGCGCTTCTCCCTGTTGGACTTCATGAGGTTCCTGTTGGCCCATTTCACCAGCCTGTCAAGGTCCCCCTGGATGGCAGAATGACCCTCTGGTATATCAGCCAATCCTTCAGGTTTGTGTATTCAGCAAACTTGCTAAAGGGCACATTGCCCCATCATCCAGATCATTAACAAAGATGTAAAACAGGACTGGACCCAGTACACTGCTAGCTACTGGCCTCCAACTAGACTTTACACCACCGATCACCACCCCCTGGGCCCAGCCATTCAGCCAGTTTTCAATCCATGTCACTCTGTGCTCATCCAATCCATACATCAACAGCTTGTCTATGAGGATCCTGGGGACACAGTGTCAAAGACCTTACTGAAGTCCAAGTAGACAATGTTAACTGCTCTCCCCTCATCTACCAGGCCAGTTATTTCATCACAGAAGTTTTAGCAAGTTGCTTAGTCATGACTTCCTCTCAGTGAAGCCATGCTGACTACTGATGATTTTCTCATCCTTAAGTGCCTGGAAATGCTCCATCCCTTTCCTAGGGATTGAGGTGAGGCTGATAGGCCTGTAGTACCTCCTTCTTGAAGACAGGAGTGAAATTTGCTTTCCTCCAATATTCAGACACTTCTTCTAGTCACTGCGGTCAGTCAGAGATTATCGAGAGTGGCCTTGCAATGACATTTCACAGCTCCCTCAGCACTCACAGGTGCATCCAATCAGGCCCCGTGGAGTTGTTCAGGTAAGAGGTACAGAGTGAACTTAATTAACAAATAACCTCATCTCCATCAGTGTTATGGAATTTTTGTTTGAAATTACTACAAATAATTACGGCAGCTAATTATATCAACATCTTAGGTCACATTCTCTGCCAAATGACTGTCTGTCCCTCCTCTCAAAAATCAATAATCTGGCATTTCCTGTTTAAGTTTTACATCTCCTTAATCTTAAATTACTTCTTTAGATAATTTTTAGTTCCTCAAACATTGTAGTTATGAATAAGTATTTCCATTTCTATAAGAAAATAATGAATTCCACTTCCATTCTGTACCCCTGTTCTTCCCTCTTCCCTGTGAGCTTGCACGCTGTGAGCTAACTTTTGAGAGTGGTTAAAAAGGAAGAGTTTTGCCCTGCCTTGGAGGTTAGTTGCTAATGTAGCAGCTTGTCAGGAGATGTGGCGGTATAGAGCTTCAGCAGGGTGTGGGCAGCTCAGTTCAGACTTACGGTATCATGGACACCCAAACGGTGTCTCCCCTTGGCGGTGGCAAATGTGGACGCCTGGTGGATGAGGTGGGGTTGTTCAACCCATTCTACAGGTTGGTTGGATTACTCTACTAGAAGATGAGGTGGTGGTCAGTGACAGGGAGCTTAAGAGGCAATAGAAGTTGTAAGTACAGGAGTCCTGTTAGAGAAGAAGGCTTGTCCTGGAGGAGCATGTTTCTCCTCCCTGAAAAGCTAGCCTGGGACAAAGTGGAAACAGAAGTAATACCCAGCTATAAGCAGTTTTAAGTAGATAGACTTTTCAGCATGTAAGGCACAGGGAAACATAAATCTTTTAGACTATTGTGCATAAAAATAGGAAATATGTAGACTGGCTGATATGAAATGGGATATTACTACACCATTTAAATTTTGTTTCAGGAAACAATATATAAGTTTTCCTCAGAAACAGTTCAGGGGAAGGCAAGAAAAGCCATTGTCACTCACATACAGATGTTTTCTGTTTTTTAATATAAATAAGGAGCTCAAAATGATGGGGCTTATTTTTAGAAGAAGTTATAGATTCGGTCAACCATGAAATATTACAGAAACAGCTCTACTATATCCTGTGTTGTAAACAGGTGAGCTTGCCTGAGAATCGTTTGCAGCTCAAGAGTAAGTTGTTGTACTACTGGTAAAAACAGACAAGAGTTTGGAAATGACAGCAACCAAGTGATTTAGAGCTAGTGAAAAAGGTACCTTTTCAGGGAAAACTTGAGGCAAAGAAAAGTCCCTTTTCTTCCCGAATGGTTTCAAAGCACAGAATCCCTCAACCAGGCTTAATAAAGAAGCTAGTGTCTCCTGTGCATTGGTGTGAGAGCACTAAAATGAAATAGACTGTCTAAGAATGCAATAAATCATATCGGGTCATTGCACTAATGAACAGTTTGGGCCCAAACTCTCATTAGCTTGTCTGCAGGAAGGGAAAACTAGTAAAACAGGAAAAGGACATATGAGAGAAGCTCTTTGCTGTTACTGTCTTTAAGCTTTTATTGTTGAAGGACACCCTTTAGCTAATTTCAGACCCATTTAAAAAAAAAAAAATCTGTTTGGTGATTAGTAACCACTGGATAAGAGCAGAAAGCCCAAGTGAATAAAGCCATAAATACCTATGTCCTTGGGATGACAGCCTGTAAAACTGTCAAAAAGCATTGCTTAAGTGACAAAAGATAGCCTCTGGTAACTAGAAGCAACAGTGTTGTCGGCACTAATCCATATTCATATACAGAAGGCATATTTTTAGTTCCTTCTAAAAAGGCAAGTCTTTTCTGTTGAAATGTTTATTCTTATGTTAAAAGCAGCTGTTTCCTCTGCGTGCGCTCTCACCCCAGATTTCGCAAAGTCAAATAAGCTAGGTTTAATTTCCGACACTTAACAATTTTAACATGTATGCTAATCTGTATTTCTTGGAATAAATTTTCAGACAGGGCCATTTAAGGAAATAATGTAAATTGTTTCAAGAGGCATTAAGAACCCTTTTTAAAAGAGTACGGACGACATTTGTGTTTCACTGGGACTTTCTATCGTTTGGCTTCTCAAAGTGATCTTGCTAAAGCGGAGCAAAATTTTTACCAGGAAGGTATTATAGCAACTTTCTGTGTATTCATATCCATTCCTTCTTGTGATCGTGTGTCAATTAGTTAATGCTGGGAGAAATTTTTGACACGGAGGAATTCCACTTGTGTTTGTATGCCTTATAATGTGAACAAGACCAGGCCTTTTCACGGTTTTCGTTTCCAGTAAACTGGTTCAAAAAGAAGTTTTAATGGTGACAAATATCTCTGCACATGTGTGTGTGAGGGGGGTTTCTGCAGTTTTAGCACTTCTCCAGGTATTTTAAACTGAATATGATGGTCTTTTAGTGTTTGTAACTTTTTTAAAGGAATGGATTTTACGTAAGTTAATGTTCATGTTGAAATGAATAAAGGAAAAATACAGTTAATGGAAATTGGCAGAAACCAGTTGTCAGCTAGTAATTTTGCTGAAAAAAGCAGCAAGTGACAGATAAACCAGGTATTTAAGAGTAACCTGAAGCTGAAAGACTGAAATTAGTTTCCAGAATGGTGATGTTTTTAAAGTTTGCATTGACTTCTTTCTTCATCAGTGCGGTCTGCTTCATGTTGTCGTAATTATTTTACAGCTAAAACTGTTGTATGGCTTTGCAGAAGTTCAGGCAGTTAAAAAAAAAAAAGTTTTTTCAGAATTACTTGATTTTTGGAGCAGTGTCAAGTGATGCTGCAGGATCTTCCAAAAAGGTTTGATGCTGTGGACCATGTAAGAATCTCTCTTGGTACTCAGAAATGGGCTGTGGTGTTGGTTGTGTTGGGTTCTCTTGCACAGGGTTGATTCACCTGTATGTAAGCTAGATATAACCATACAGTCAGGTCCAGAGTTGAGGCTGTGTGTCTGTGAGAACTGGAGCTGGTGTTGATTTGAGGAGAGCAGATGTTAATGGTGTTTTTCTCAAGCATTCTGTTGCCCAAATAGGCATCTCTTATTGTGAGAAAAGGCAGTAAAAGGCTGTAAATCTGCCTGCTCATTATGAATGGCAACAAAAGATTGATTTAGGGAGCAAAAGAAACTGTTAAGCGTAGGTAGCCTGTGTACGTGAAAACAGTTTTACACTGACTGGATATTACTGCCGTTACTCTTGAGAGCAATTTAGTTCTCACTTAATCACAAGGGATATTGCACAGGGAAGGAAAGTCTGAAAACTTTCCTTAGCCTGGATAGCATGTCATGATAATGTAGTTGTATAAAATCTGAAGTGCAAGCAGGTTTTCTTTTCAATATTAGATTTTTATACAGTTAATTCCTAACCTGATTTTCACCATTCCTTCTGTGTGGACACTTATTTCTTGTTTCATGTTCTCCGTGAACATCTTCTGTGCCCACATCCCAGATTTGTTCTTTATCTCATGTACACAGATGAGTGTGCAAGTATGTACCAACACCCATGCACCTCAGGCCACTGAACCTAAGAAACAGCAAGCAAAAAAGTATATGGAGACATGCAACATGGCAGCAGGAAGGAAGACTTCTCAGTACAACCCTCATAAGCCATAAACACTGTGAGAAAAACTACATGGAATTTTTAGATTAAGTAATAGGCCTTTTTCAGTAATTTTGTAGAATTTTAGAGAGAAATGTATACATTTTAAACAATAGCGGAAAAACAATGTGCAGAGTTGTTTGTTAAATAATGTAAATGGTTTTTAACAACTCTGTTTTACAAATCTAGTTTTCCTTTGTAATCTGTGGGTTCCAGATCATTTCCCTGTGTAACAAGGCAATATTTCTGGTGCAATCACTATGACAATCTGTGGGGTCTTAATACATATGGGAAGCGTTGGGATGAGGAGAAATCCAGTAACAGCAGAAAAGTTTACTTTGAATCCTTATCTTAAGACTTGTTTTCTAAGGAAGAAAGAAAGAAAGCTGTCTGTCTGAGGTTTTCTGGCATTTAGTGTGGTCTGCTCAGGTCTTCCTCTGTTTTTCAATTCTACTACAACATTACTAATTTGGAAAGTGTTGCAACTACAGTATGACAAGGACATAGGAGCCTTGGGTCTATTGTTTAGGCTCTCATGTTGTATAGCCTTTGAAACAAGGCACTGGAAACTTCTCGTTAGGATATTGGCTTTAGTAAAGAACTAGAAATTTCCACAGTGTTTGCTTCACTGACACCTGAAATAAAGATCTTTGAGTATTATTCTGTTCTGTAGTTCTTTTTTCTTGACAGCATGACTTAGGCAGTAACTAACAGTAAGAGTTTTAGGCAAAAATGTTTCTTACAATGTTATTTATTTTCTTTTTTTTTCCTTTAAGTCTGAACAGCCCAGTCCTGCCAGTTCCAGCTCCAGTTCCAGTTCCAGTTTTACACCATCTCAAAACAGCAGACAACAAGGTACCAACAAAGGAAAAGAAATTGAAAGGAATGTGTGAAATGAAGGGGCCAATAAAAGGAGAACTGGTGGCATCTCATTACCAGTTTTCTGCTGCCTTTCACAGCCTGAACTGGCCACAGTTTTGCTTTAGAGTCTTTTCCTCGGGTTGTTTTCAGATGTGGCTGTAAGGGCAAAATAAAAGGGGAGAAAATATATATCTGACAAAAGGGTGTGAAGGGTATTTGTTTTGAAGCACTAAATACCTTCCAGTCATTTAACAGATGCTAAACTCAAAAGAGCTTCTGTTTCTGAGGTTGTCCTTTTGCAGGGTTAGGTCGTGTGGCACCTGGCTCCATCTCAAGCCCTGCTCAGGAAGGTGTGGCTTCCCATGGGAAACCCAAGGATATGTGCATGTGGATCCTTCCAAAGGGCCATGATCTTTCCATGCTATTGGGAGGTTTTAAGAGTTTTACTTTAGATACATGTCAGGGGAAGATGATGGTTAGACTAAGTTGACTTTAAGTTTGCATTTTGGTTTTCTGGCTAATAATTATGGTTTACTTGGATCTCAGTAAAGAAATGCATTTTTCTTCCCTGAGAACTTGCCAAGGCAGGTTTTCTGTAAATAAGTTGAGATTCATTCTACATGATCTATTAAATTACTGAGTTCCTGCTTGGCCTTTTTCCCTGGGTTTATAAGATTGTACAACTGATACATTCTTAATCAGCTTTTGTTTTGTTCTTTGGATCAGGAGCATTAAAAAAGCAGCTTTTTCCTAATTCAGATTGCATTTGTTTTATCCATTTATATTTCTCAATGGTAGACTTGATTTAAGGCTATGAAAATACATTAGTGCCGCAGACAGGCGGTTTGTTTTTAAATAGATCTACACATGATGTATATCAGTCCTACTGCCTTTCTATAGGTGACCGGTACTGATTTTCTAATGTGTTCTGGCAGTGTTACTCCAGGTGAAAGAAAGCAAGAGCTGAAGTGAACTGTGGTTGATGTCTGGCTTCAGGCATTTAATTTTTATCTAAGGCTAAACAGAACCCCTTTTTGCTGAAACCCCATTTTTGCTCTCATGAAAACCTCATTAGTGGTGTGATCTGTCCATTACAAACCAAAGGGTTTGGATTCCCATTCATGTGTCTGTCTTATGTTGGGCAGAAACCTGTTGACTTAGTATTTTCTTCTGAGCAGACTGGATCCATCCATCTCTTCTGTCACAGACTGTCGTGCAGTTTTTTGTACCTTCTCAAGAATAGATGGGAGATTTCTCCTCTGGTGTGAACAACTCGGAAGTGCGAGTGGTATATGTCTCCTCTTTCTTGAGACAGTAAATCGGGATTACTGCTTCTTTCTGGGAGTTCCAGTTAACTAAATGCATTCATTGCTCAGACTGTGCATTTGTATATCAAAGGGATGAAGCACCAGGCATACTGTGGCATGTTCACACTGTATGTTGTGCTCTGGTCAGAACCCATGCTTTTTTTCCCTAACTAGAAGTTACTTGCTAGGGCCATTGCTCTTTTTCCATTGTGTTCAAACTCCAGTACCCAAATGTCAGAAAACGGCAGTATGAGCTTTTTTCAACTCTTTTTGCATAAGCAGTGGGCTAACCTAAGGTTCTTCAAGTTCTCCTGCTCTTGGGGTTTACTCTGTTATTTTTCTGTTTCCTTACCTTGCTCTTGGGCAGCTCCTAGTTTTCAGTTTCTCCTCACCTATTCTAACCCTTTAGGAGATAACAACTTCTCAAACCCTTAAAAAGGTTGTAATGGAATTTTAAATAAAGTGGTAGCAAGGAGCAGAAGATTAACAGTGACATTGCTATCAGCACTAGAAACAAAAGACCTAAAAATTAATGCTTTGCTGATTGTTGGGAAAGTCTACAGAAACAGCTAGCTGGGTACAAAATGCCTATTCAGAGTGCCAGACGTGGTCCTAAACTAAGTGAAAATTTGTCTGAATGACAGGTTGTTCAATGCCTATGGGGCTGTCAGTGATGGATGTCTCAGGACTCCCAAGTTCCCTTTTCTCCAAGAAAGAGGGATAAGCCTGTTGGCAACTTGAGACAGGACTGTCTGATTGTCCCAGAACACAGCGAGGGAGTATCAGGGGATAAAAAGGCCCTCTGCTATGCTTGGAAAAAGGACATAGGCAAGAATAGTGAGTTAGCTTAAGCTTGGGACAGCAGGCTGTCTAGGGATCATGAGGAATGTGTGCTGGTTTTCTTTCTGCTTCCATTTAAAAATAAAATCAAGGACTGATGTTTTGGATGATTTGCAAGCATAGATACCAGTTTCCATGTTGTGGAGTTACGTGCTGGTGTTTTATGCAAGATCAGCTAATCATATATCATACTAAATTTCATTACAAAATTAGGTTTTGGTTGGTTATTTTACCTGTCCTCCTACTGACCTTTTCCTCTGCTCTTTCATCAAGAGTATGATGATGATGCTGCTTTCCTTTCATCTGCCCTTTACCAAGTCTTTTCTGTCGTTTTCTTCCTTCTATACATTGTGGAGAGGACATGAATGTGTTCTCAGAAGCTGACTTTGGCCTATGGAGTGGAGTGAGATTAATCTGCTCTCAGTGCAGACAAAGATCATCATCTTCAGTAGGACTTTGGTGGTTGTTAGTGTCTTTGGCCAATAAGGTGTAAGGAAACTAGCCTTTCTAGCCTAGTCTGTGGAAATATACTTGTGTCCATACCCTTTTATCTCTCTTGAAATGTGGAATCCTTCTTCGTATATTTATAGTTTAATCTTCTTTTCTAACACTTTACCTCAATTAATTTAGCTCCCTATGCCATGTCTCTCATTCACCCACCTCAACAGTCAAGGACCAATAAGAACATTTTACAAAAAGTCAAAGTGGGCAAATTCTTCCTTCATCCTTGTGCTGATGCTGCTGAGTGTGCCCTCTCTCCTTCCTTTTAAAGGGAACATAAAAGCCATGGAAGGAGTCCTTTCCCTACTTCAAGGGTCAGATGATTAGATATTCGGTCAGACTACAAGTTACCATTTGCAAATAGCTGAGCCTTGTCTGCCTGAGACCCAAACAGGAACAGAAAACGGATCACAGATCCGCTGTTTCTGCAGATCAGCGGTGGTTGCATGGACAAGAAACACTTCAGTATAGCTCCCATTTCCTTGTCACCTGTACAAGAGTCTGGCCCACCAGGAATTTGTCCGTCAGCACCATGTGGACTTCTTCCCAGCCGACCTTAAGGTGTAAAAACAGGAAAGGGAAACCATTGATCTGAACCTGCCCAAACTGCCAATTTACAAAAGTTCTAGTGCAGCCTTAGTGGTAAATCATTCTCAAGATCAGCTTTGAAGTCACTTGCACAAAACTAGTCAAAATGCCTGTGACCTGAGCCTTGCTAGGTCTGGAATAATCCACAAAGCCGTTCTTCCCTGTTAGGAGTGAGACCCTGACAGACAGACATCTACTCTTCTGGCAATGACCAGGGGTGACGCTCCTTGACTCTGTTTACCCATTAGCAAATAGAGAGTTGCGAGCTTCATCTCCCTTTGAAGAACATTCTGAAGCTCACGTTGTTCACATTAGTACTTTGTGTTTCCTGGGCTGAAGGAATTGCAGGACCCTAATAGTAATTGCTGTTCCTGCAGCCATCACTGTTGCTTTTACTTGCTGCTTCGTGTCTCAAATGAGCTGTACTTCAGAGTTAAATGCCCTGTGGCATCAGTCTTTGCTTCCTTCCCTCTTCTAAGCTGCTTTTGTGCATTCTTATTTCAAGCAGCTGTAGTTTTACATTTCCCAGATATGTTAAATATATTCTTCTTTCTGTAGCTTGTCTTTTACAGCAAAATAAATTGAGTAAAATCAACCCAAAATCCCAAACTGAATTTAATGCATTTTTATGAGCAAGTCAAGCTTTGTACCTTCTGTTAATTCAGGAAAAGAGATGGCATGGTGTTGTGTGGTATTGATGCACTTTTTACATATGAACACTGGCAAAGTGCTTACTTGACCTGAAATTGACCCTGAAATAAAGGGAACAGCTAAAGCTAAATATATAAAAACCAGGAAGACAAAGACAGCTTTGGCCAGTATGAGTAAGTCAAAATGATTTGTTAGAGTCTGCTTCTCAATACATGGATTAACCTAACAAATGTATTATTACTGATTAGTATGTCCCTGTAGATCTTCACTCGCATATAATACCCTTTGAGAAAGAAAAAAAAAAATGCTAAAACCCAGGAATGCAAAAGAATCTTGTTTAATGTTTTAAGACTCCCCTCCCAACATTGTACGGGGGGGATAGTTTTCTGTCACCTACAAAGCTAGGTGCACTGCCTGGAACACTGCAAAGTGAACATCGCTTGTGTATTTTATTGTCTCTGTTCTTTCAGGTCCATTGAGGTCTATAATGAAAGATCTGCATTCAGATGATAATGAAGATGAATCGGATGAAGCAGATGAGAATGACAATGATTCTGAATTGGAACGACCTGTAAATACACGAGGAGGAAGCAGGAGTCGCAGGTGAGTCTTCTGAATGCAAGTAGCCTGGTGGCCGAGTCACTGTGCTTATTAGTAATGGGGTGAGGTCTGATGTTCTCAAAGAGTGCTGAGTAGCAAATGAGCAAAGAATTCAGACTCTTTTTAAAGCATATGCATGTAAAAGTGCCTCTTCCAAAAATACCAGAATTAGCCATTCCCAATACAGACTATTTCTGTACTAATCCATATGGTTAGGATGATCCTCGTTCATTTGACTTTCTTTGATTTCGTGCCATTGTGACTTCAGGGGAGTAGTCATAATTACTCTCTGGCCGGATGAGCTATTCTGTACATAGTGTCTCATTGTCAAGATCTCTCTGCTTACCAGGTTTAGATTAGGTTGTTAAATTGGATCAGAAACAATGAACTCTGAATTCCAAGTAACTTCTGTACTGCATGAAGTAGGTAATGTGTAGAAGTGCAGACAGAAGGTAGAGAAAGCATCTGTCACAGAAATTGCTTTTTAAAAATGCTTCTGCATCCTAGGTGCAACCTTAAGAGGGTGTTCCAAAAAATCATTTACTCTTTGGGCAGCCTGAAGCTCCGTCTGGATGTTGCTGAAGGTCATGGAGAACCTGAAACAGTCTCTCTTGAACCTTTTCATAGTGGTTCTTTATCTGATCTGCAGGATTTTGCTGTGAGTGCACAGCACCTGAGTGTCAGTGTCAGCTACTGCTTAAATGGGAAGGTAATAAGAAAACATTAATGAATGTCAGCTGTTGCCCTGATGCAATTTAGCAGCTGGAATTAAGGAGAAAAAGATCAAGATGACTAGCAGTTTCAGAATTTGTTTGTGTCAGTGATTGGATAAATGATTGTCTCAAGCTCAGCTTGTCCCTAAGTGTGGAGACTTTGTTTCAGCTTTTTAAGAAAACCTTAAGGCTAATGTTTCTCTACCTTCTTTTTATCGCAAATAATTTTTTTTTCTTCCAACAAGTAAATATTCCCTGTTGTTCCTAAGTAAATGAAGGGTGAGACTGACTAGGAGCTTAGCTTTTTCATATTGTCCTCTACTGAGATATTAAGGTTTTTTAATTTTAGCCAGGAAAAGGAGTGTTATTTATGACAAGAAACAAGGAACTTTTCAGTGAAGCACTTGTCCAAGTGGGAAGTGCAACTGTTTAGAAAACTTGTAGAAGAGCAGAAAAGTATCTCTATAAAACATTTTCCTCCTTCCCTGTGACTGTGAACGGAGATGCAGACTCACTCCAGGAATGTTGGGAACAGCAGTTTAATGTTCTAAATATTTAACTGTGTCATAATGTTAGCTGCTGTTAACCAGACATGTCATCTCAGCCAAGTGCAGGCAGGCAGCCTCATTCTCCGTGCTACACAGAGCTTTTTTCCAGAGTGTGGCCCTGCTCAGATGACTCTCTTCCACGTGACCTTGATTAATGATGGCTTGCTTAGCGAGGGGTCATTCTTAGTGTCCTACCTCAAGTTGCAAGCTCGATTCACCCGTGTTAACAGCCCTTTGTAGGTGTAATCTCTTGGCTCTGTTTTTCCAAAGGGTTAGCCTGAGTGATGGCAGTGACACTGACAGCAGTGCAGCTTCCTCACCACTACATCATGAACCAGCACCACCTTTACTGAAAACCAGCAACAATCAGGTAAAGTCAGGATTCGTACATGCTGTCCTGTGGAGCTGATAGGACATTCTGACTACTTCAGTGCAGATGCTTAGTCTGTAAACTAACATGAGAGCTTTTTTTTTTCAGGACAAGTATGTGGTTTGCAAATACTATAGACCAAAGTTATGTTTTCATCAGTATTTTAAGAAATGTGTCCTTTATGTATTAATTCGCTTTGCAAGGTGAACAATACAAACTCGCTTTACAGCATCAGTTGTACAGTTGATACAGGTTTGGGTTTGTATCATCAGGAGACACAGTTTGCATCAAAAGGCTTATTCTCAGGAGTTTGTTCATTCATTCATCTCTTTCCCTCTCTCCCCACCAGTGTTTAGCTAGAAGACACAATATATTTTACTTCACTAGAAGACACAATAATTTTTACTCCACTACCAGAGTACTTGTTCCGTAGTTGTAGGAGCAAACATTGTTGCTATTTTTGAGGTAGGGAAGTAGTATAGTTGTGGTTTTCAGAGAAAAGAAATTAAATAACCTAGAGCTAGAAAATACGTTGAGGACAAATGAGAGTTAGAGTTTGAGAGTTACCTCATCCCCAGTAAGTAAGGCTCCCTAAATATAAAAAACAAACATAAAAGCTGATATTCTTTCAAAAAAAAAATCAGAATTTATAAAATTCATCATTTGTAACTTATTTTAGGGAGCCATAGTTCACTCCCAGTGTTAGTTGGATCATCCACAAAAAGCAGTCATGAAATTTACTGACTGGCAATAAATGGCTGTTTATAGTATTGATATAGCTAGGATAGTGTCTACATGTATTAACAAAAGTTTGTGGTTTAGATGGTGAATTTTATGGATAGGTCTTTCCTATATCTCTTGGGTTAACTGTTTCAATTATCTGGCAGAAATTGTTTCTTTGTCATTGTTTTTCTAATAAGGTTTCCAATACAAGTTTACTGATAGTGCAAACCCAAAACATTATTATTCATGTCAGTTAAGTTCAAATACACTATGGGGAAAAAAAACTAGGGAGTAGTTTGTGCACAGAAAGAGGAAGGAGATTCCATGTCTAGAAAACATATTGTTATCCACCAGAAACACTACAGGCTTTTTTAAGTTGATCTGTAAAAAAAATTACATGTTTTTGAGAGAGTCTTTTGGTGAAAAAAACAAACCATAAAGATGAAGAATACTGCATTTACTTGCAGACATAAGCACAAGAAAAGTGAAACACCTGTCTATGGCTTGTTGTTTAATGAAGGCTAACTTATACAGAGGAAATGTAATCGTTAATTAATTGTAAATCTCAATATCAGCAACCCAGTCAGTCACATCTTCCACGTTCCTTTCCCCTTCAGTGATCTAACAGAAGGTCTACCTGTGCATTTAGACACTCCAAACCATAGCAGTGTGCCAGCTAAAATGGAATGTCGCATACCTTCTTCCATTTTTATAATTGAGCTGAATTTTATAATTGAGCTGAAAATCAGAAAGTTAGGGAAGCATTATGAGAATTCAAATTGTAGGGACCATAGCCACATTTGAAATCTCTGCTTGGTAGCATAGTGCTGCTTGTCAGGATGCTGCTTTTGACTGATGAAATCATGCTTGTCTTGACAAAGTACATTCATAGAATTAAAGAGCTAATACAGAGTTAATATTTCCATAACCTTCCTCAGATGTGATTAGTGCTATATCTCATCTAAATAGGAGTGCTTAAGATGTTGGATTTCAACTACACATCAAGAGCACTGTAAAGAAGCCACTTTTTCAAATATATACTGTCTTTTTGCTAAGGTTCTATTTGAAACCAAGAATTTTCTTCCTTTAAAAATGAGAAAAGTCTCTTAAAGGTACTGGATCCATGCCTAGTGGTCTGCAAGACTTGTTCTTCCACTGGCCTTACACAGCAGTAACCCCAGGGGGTGTTGACTCAAACAACAGGGTTTTTCCTTTGGGAATGTATGTTCTGCTTTCTGTCTGTGCATCACTTTTACCCAAGTCCTTAGGTAAGGTTGACTCAGGTCTGCAGTCGCTTTCTATATATAGGGAAAAAGTTGCATTCCTGCTGTATTCGTATGGTGCTGGTCACCCTGGGGACAACATATGCAATTTTAGTCATTTATACCAAGGGAAGTAGGAATGAGAGGGAATTTACAGAAAGCTGTCAGTGAGGCTTCTTGCTTGTCTAGAAAACTTGCATTTATGTGCCTTATTTCCTTGTTTTATTTGCTGAGTTTTGTTCTGTGCGGTGTGGTTTGGAGGTAATCATGCTGGTGATTGTCTTACAATGAAATGTGGAACAAAATCTCCCATTATCTGTGATCATGTGTTTTCCTGTGATGTTTTTCAGAAAATCTGATCATATTCCAGGTTAGGAGTGACATGGTGATTTTTTTTTTTTTAACTTTACTTTTAGCTTCAAAAATGTGTTGTGCATGAAAAAATTGGAAGAACAATCAACACTTCTGTTTCCCCCAAATATTCCTCACTTCAGTCCTAACATTTTCATATTAAGCATGGGGTTCTGCTTGTTGACATGCTCTTCTTGATTGTGGTTCAGTACTGGATGACGGATTATTGGTTTATGTATGTGGTAGTAAATGGCTTTGTATGGAAGCCATAAAAGTGCAAGATAAATTGCCTTCAAACAGGGTTTGGGGTTTTTTTTTCAGTTACAACTCATGCGGTCATTTCAAAGACTATGTTTCAAAGTCTCTGTTGTAGAATAAAAGAGACAGCATTGAGGGGGAAAAAAAAACAAACAGGAAAAATATACTAAACTGAATACTGAAATTTCAAAGGCACTGGAGAGTACCTTAGCACCATTTTGTATCTGCAAAATCAGACCTCTTATCCTACCAGCATGCAAAAGATAGAAAAAAGTATTGAGGAGGCTTTAAATAACATGAGATTAATTCTTTTAAGGATTAATAATACCAATATCACCTCATTCCAGCAACTCAGCATTTTCTGCTGTAAGCTGCTTTTCTTCTGAAAAGTATGAGTAGGTTGTATCGATTAAAGAGCGAAAGGCTCAGTTTTGAGTTTTAATTACATTTTCTCCAGAGGTTACGTTCTTTGTGTTATTAACTGATAGTATAATTTTTCATCTGTAATTGTATCCAATGATGCATTTAATTTTTACAAGATTTTCTTTCTTTTCCAGATTTTAGAAGTGAAAAGTCCAATAAAGCAAAACAAATCTGATAAACAAATGAAGAATGGGGATTGTGATAAGGTAAATGAGAATGAGGTAACAGTAAACTAGTCTGTACTGTGATATTAATGTATTTACTAAACACCAACCTTTGTTACAGAATTAAAATCTTAGTAATAAGTACATCTTTGCTTTGTTCCTATAGGTGCAGATCCTTTTCTTATTTTTTTTCTTTTTCCCTATAATTCTTTTTTTGTCTGTTCTATTTTGAAAGTGTTTTCCTTCTCTTCAGTCCATGTGGTGATTTGGCAAATGTCACCAGTAGGGAATCTGCCATCTATTCTTTATTTTATCTGCTGTCCACCATGAGTTTGCATTGTGCTTCACAGATGAAGTGATCATTTTGGAAGAGGATAATTCACAGATGTATTCCTAGCCAATCAATCAATTAAAAAAAAAAAAAAGTATTTTTCAGAATCCCTTGAGGGCTGTGCGTTAGGAATTGGCAGTGTGATTTAGCATGTTAACTAGAATGATACGAAGCAACAGGTACCATTTAACGCTGAGAAAGATGGGTTTGTTTAAAATCACATCATCAGGCCATAGGTAAGAGCTCTAGATTGAGTGAACATACCACAATTTCCCAGTGTGGACAAGTTCCCCTGAAGGTTCATATTTTAAAGGTATTAGTGTCAACTTCATGATAATGTGAGGCAGGAGACCAAAGTTTCAGTAAATGTTGCTAGATTTTCAGTGGCCTGATCCATATGCTTTTTGGTTTCTTAAGCTGGGTGCCGTGTGTCTCCCTGCTTAAAAGAAGAAAGGTTTCTAATGGTTCAGGCTGAAGGAGAAAGTTGGTAATTGGGTGGAGAGGTGGGACATGTTTGACACCCCAGGAAGGGGGGACAGTGGAATTTACCTTCAGATTAATCTTGCTTGATCTTTCTCCCCTTATGTCCTTGTTGACTCAGAAAATCAATTATGTAGCATTAGAGAAAGAGGGATTTCATTGTGAGCCTCTGGGTTTGGATTTTACATGGAAAGGTGGGAGATGTTTTTTAAAGATGCTTTTTTGGCACCCCCAGTCTGTTTGACACTTTTTGCCACAGTTGAGGTATAGATACTATCTTCTACAGCAAAGGACCATCCAATAAGATTTTCATCAGCATGAAATACCTAAGAAAGCCCTCAAAAACTTCTATCTGGGTTGTATTATGCTAGAGAAAGCCAGACTACTGAATAAGAAAACTTAGCTCAAAGAAGATTTAAAATAAAACTTCAATTTGTATTGTTTTTGAAGACATCTGAAGTTTTTTTAAATACATAGCTATGACTTAATTAACAAGTTGTTTATGGGGGGGGGGATTTGTTTCTAGGCATATCTCGATGAACTAGTAGAGCTCCACAGAAGATTAATGACATTGA
The DNA here is from genome assembly GCA_023375905.1 of Nycticorax nycticorax. Classification (NCBI taxonomy): domain Eukaryota; kingdom Metazoa; phylum Chordata; class Aves; order Pelecaniformes; family Ardeidae; genus Nycticorax; species Nycticorax nycticorax. The sequence goes on along the minus strand of JAKFQP010000061.1, from coordinate 6,762,221 downwards.
GAGAGAGACATGTACTGCAGCAGGTGAGGAGCACTCTCATGCAATATCACAGTGTGCTCATTGAAATTGTGAAGTCATGTCTATTTTTTTTCCCTTCGTCTAAAACTCTATAATCAGATTTAATAGCCTTCAAACCTGTTCAATCCATATACAGGCCATTACCGCTTTCAGTGCAGCTTAGGGAATTTTTACGCATTTTAAATTGTATTGTCATACTAAATGACAATTTTTTTAAAAAAAATTCCTATCTGAGCTACATTTTTCACCAATCCATTGTTATGTTTCTCAACATACTGTATCAATAATTATGAAAACACGATGGGAGAATGGATACAGCTGTGCACCATGACTTGATAAAAATCTTGTTGCTTTTTTCTGAAAATACCGTTGTTTTTTCAGAAACAATTAAAGATGTTTTCTATGGTAAAAAGAAAATGTGGCATTCAAAGCAAAACTCACTGCGGGCAAAACCACAATATATTAATTGAGTCTTATGAAGTCATGGAAGGAGTAAAATACAAAAATGTGCAAACTAAGAAGGCTCCAAATTTATTGAGAAGTTATGCAATAGTAAGAACAAAGAATAGTATTCTTCGTTTTGGGTGGCATTGTCAGGTACTTTTGGATTACAAATTGTGAAAGATTTAACAATAAACACTGTTAACAAAGCAGATGTAATTGTAGCACAGATGGCTTTATTATATTTAGTGCAATTAGTGCCAGTTGTGGACATGTTGTAAAGAGGGAATTTTTTACCACTTCTAAATGGTTGCAATCACTCATCAAGTTTCCCAACACTTGGATAAGTGTGCTAAAAACATTTAGTAAGTCCCAGCATTAATCTGTTTATTAGTTCAGGCTCAATATTGTGAGTAAAGTTGAGAAAACAATTGTGAGGTTAGTGAAAAGGAAGACCTTTGTTAAGGATATTCTTAGTTAAAGAGGAATTCTGGTAGCTTTGTCAGATTTCATAAGTTACTATACACAATGATGCATATTGGCTATTTAATGTACTGTTGTTTCCCAAGTTCCCTTTTGTCTACAAAGGGAACTAAAGCACACTTTCAGAATGGTGGCAGAGGCAAATTTTTGTCTACATTGGGAACTTACCGTACAGGAGGCTAAAAGATGGGAATTACGACACACTCTCCACTTTGCATTATTCATTAATTTTTAGAGAGTTCACATAAAAAGCAAATCTGAAAAAGCCACTGTATTGTAAATTCATGCCCTAGCTTTGCTTCCTGAGCACTTATTCCCCAGTTATCCAAGGCATACCTTTTGTATGGTTTCACTTCTGGTAGACTTCTGTAGCCAGTATTACACAGTTACCAGCCATCAGTACAGAACTGCACCACTGTTCTGGCCTGCAGAGTCCAGCCATAAATCCTGCTTTCACTGGGACTTTATCAACTGCCTGCAGAGCATAGGGCTTAGGTGGCTTCATGTGAAATTTTGAAAAACATCTTCAAAACCTTTTCTGCAAAGCAGAGATAGAAACGAGCAAGAAACATCATTTCCCCATGAGGGTGGTCTAGCAGTGGAACAGAGTTCTGGAGAGATGGTGCTCTTTCTGTCCTTGAAGCTTTTAAAATCCTGACTGGATAAGCCTGGAGCAGACTGATCTGACCCCACAGCTGAGCCTGGTCTGGGACTAGCAAAATACCTTCCAATCAGAATTCTCTCATCATCCTAAGAAATATTTTCCAAGCAAATAAGATGGTTCAAGTTGAATCCATGATCCTCTTTCTCGTCTAGTAGCATTGATGTATATTTGGTGGGGGACAAATATTTACCTTTGTTAGAAAAATGATGGGTTCATCCACTAAATCTTCTTCAGTCTGATGTTAGAATACTGTTATAATCTGCTTCATGGGAAGCTACTAATACAAGGAAAAACTGTGTGAAAAGAGACATAACTGAACTGGAAATTTAGAACAGTATATTCTCATGCATTTTAAACTAAAGATACGCTTTTTCTTTTCTCCTGAGTGTATTTATCAGACAAGAGAAAGCACTCACTCATTCACTGATCTTCGCCTCACAACTTTCACAAAGAGTATAGTTTTAATACTGTAGTCCATGACTTCTCATAGCATACTGTTTAATTAGTTATTGTAAAGCTAGGTTAATGTAGAATCGGTGTTGCCTTGTTTTCCTGGGGGACTGTCCTTGCAGATTGTTTTCCCTTCATTTGGAGCATGTGCAGGCAGTCGATAAAGCCCCAGTGAAAGCAGGATTTATGGCTGGACTGTGCAGGCTAGGACAGTGGTGCAGTTCTGTACTGATAGCTGGTAACTGCGTGATACTGGCTAGAAGAGGTCTACCAGAATTCAGTGGAAGAGCCAAATTACTTACCGGTTGTCTGCACTAGCAAATGGCCTATACTGTTACAAAACAAATTATGCAGTTTAGTTTTAAAGCCTTTAAGCCCTTAATATTCTGCAATTCATTAGTTCATATGATTTTATCAGTTTACAGAAATATGTTCACAATATTGAATGGATAACTTAGAGAATCAGTGCTTCTCTGCATTACAAATAAACTGTCATCCCATCTTAAATGTCCTTACTGCTTTGCAGCTGTGTAACTAATGTGAAATACTTCCAGTGAGCACAAAAGTAAAAAACAGTATAGAGCTGTGAAAGTCTTTAGGAATGAATGTGAAACTTCTAGACCAAGAAATACAGGTGTATAGGGACTATAGGAAGTACAAAGTTCAGGAGAGCAAGGGATAAAACTGCAGAAAAGGATGGTGGTTACTGCATGAGAAGAGGGATTGAGAGCAAAAATATGCAACAGAAAACTGTAAATAGCTGCAAGAGTTTTAAAGGCTATGGTGGTGTTCAGGTGGAATGGTGGTGGAGTTCTGTGCTTCTGAGTGGTGAATGTAATCTCTTTAGTTTATGTCAGGGCAGGTAATAATCTCTTGTACATGTCAAAGTCTGCTACCCACAGAGTTTTAAGGAATTTTTAGAGAAGGGACTTGCAAGAGAAGAATGAAGGCATTGGTCATTCAAAAGCACTGGCTTTTGAAACTTATGCTGAGGGATGTGAAAAGGAGAGGACAGGTTTTTGCAAACTCAGTTGTTACCAAGCCCATAGGCCTGACAGTAAACAGGAATGCAACCGAGCTGGGAATGAGAAAAATGTATCTGAGAATGTGGCTCTTTCCCAACAGAGCATTTCTCTTTGAGATACTTTCTTAAAGGAAGCTGAAATAAATATGCAAAGCAGAGGGAGGAGGCAGGAGAGATGTGATACTGAGCTGCAAATGCCTGGTTGTGTAGCTAAGTAATCCTGATGTAAAATGATACTTACATAAGACTTGCCCAAGAGGGAGAAGGCAGGTGAAAAAGAACATTTGACCAAGAAATTAGTCCTGTCAGAATCACCTGAGCAATTTCTATGTGAATATTGGACCATGCCTAGACAGAAATTGGTCTGAACTTACGTTTTAAAAAGAAACCTCTCTCCCACCCGTTCCACTGTAAAGAAAGGGTTTGGGATTTACAGTGATGAGGTTGTTGGTTTTTTTTTTTTAAACTCTGTGATTTTCAGTGAAATAGTAGGAATAACTGAGTCTGCAGTAAGATGTTAATGCTGTATGTCCCATATATTAAAAATACACAGTGCTGTTTAAAAATATGTGTGTTAACACTTTCATGAAATCTTTGTTTCTAAAATCACGTATATTACTATAGGGGTTATGAGGGGTGGTATTCTTCCACCATAATGCAAGGACGCATTAGACAAAATTGTTCAGCATAGCTACATCTTCCTGGCCTTGGCTTCTGGTACAGCCATTTATTTGTCACACAGTGCATATTTGGAGACCAAGCCTGAAATTAGATTCCTAAATTTACAAAAGGAGGCTGGATTGACTCCTTAGTTTCTCTCTTAGATGACACTCAAGAGAGTGCCAAAAATGAAAATGACAAATAATACATATAAAAGTTTCCTTCTGGTAACAATCAGTTTTGTCCCGTTTGACCTTTTTTTTTCTCTCTCATGTTAATTGCAGAACAGTAGGCAATGGAAAAGTGTTACAAGAATCTGTGAATCAACAAGTGGACAAATGAAGTTGGCAATTTTAGATTAAAAACTCCCATATAGAAAAAACTAAGGCCAAGAGGCACAGATTTAAATGAAGTGTTAATAAGAACAGGATTGTTCCCAAGTACTTTGAGAATTTTGGACAGCTGCAAATGAACTTGAACAGATTTTACTTTTATTTTTTTCCAACCTGGAAAACGGGAGGTGATTGGAAATGAAGATTTTTACTTTAACAGGCATTTCCCTCTTGTTATTTTATCTTGTTTCCATTCTGTTTAATCCACCCTGGGCTGTGTCATTCCACGCCTGACAATACACATGAAGTTATTTCATTTATCATTAATGTAGTCTTTTCTTATGTGGTTTGAGGAGAAAAAAACATCTGTTTATACAACTAAATGGGGAGCAGAAAATTACAAAAGATTTAGTTTAAATCCATTGTTCTTTTCAAGTTGGTGTATTCCTACCACATTTGTCATTTTAAGTTATGCTCTTTAAGCCATGTGTGCGTACGTTTGTGTCTCCTCCAGCTGTGGAAAAGGAATAACAGTTGAAGCAATAAAGCTCAAACAAGCAAGGAATATCTAGCATTTCAGTGGAGATATATGTGGAAGCCCTAGAACTAAATGGGTTTCAAACTGAAGGATACAAACAGGACATTGGGCTTAGCCTGACTGCTGCAGAAGGAATGGTTGGAAAGATTGAGCAGAAGAGCAGTGTTCTGTCAGTCCATGACACGACCCAGAGGTCCATTTCAGGATGGGGTGCCTTTCTGTGTGCTCACTTGGCATGTCTGTCTCTTGGAATGAAGCAGCACGTAAGAATTTCATAGCCACAGTGTGCTGGTACTGTTAGCCCTATCTGACAAATAATGCTTTGGCTTTCCAAGATGCTGAATAGGTTTTTTAGGTAGGTGCATATTCTAGAACATAACATATCTGGAGTTCCTTGCTACAGCAATTCAGTGTTGAGTATGACCATACTTTAAAAATGTAGATTATAATTTGGAGACTAAAAATGTCAAAACTGCAGAAAGGCACAAGTTAGATATGTACTGTTGATTTCACAAAACCATAGAACGGTTGAGGTTGGGAGGGACCTCTGGAGGTCATGTGGTCCAACCACGACCTGCTCAAGCAGGGACACCTACAGCCAGTTGCCCAGGACTGTATCAGACAGCTTTTGAGTATCTCCAAGAACGGAGACCCCACAACCTCCCTGGACAGCCTGTGCCCATGCTTGGCTGCCCTTACAGAAAAAAAGTGGTTCCTGATGTTCAGAAATAACCTCTTGTGTTTCTGTTTGTGCCCATTGCCTCTGCTACTAGACACCACTTTCTTTTTAAAGACTGACTTAGAAAATATACAGATTTTCTTTTAACATTTGAAAAATATATTCTCAATGGATATGTTTGCTGGAACAGCAGATGGGCAGGCTGGTGTTATGGTTGATGATGATCTGAAAAAAAAAAAACCAAAACAAAGCCCGAGATACCATATTCTGGACCATGGTTTGTATCAGAAAGGAAGTGAGTGATAAGGATAATAGTGTAACCTGCAGATATTGGGGCAATTGGACTTATTTTGTGCCTTTCATATGATACTTAGTGGCATATTAATACATTCAAGTGGGCATGTAAAAGTGCTGAAATTTTCAGCTGCATCTTTTCTTTCCTTTCAGATAGTAAATCTTATAGAAGAAACTGGACACTTTCATATCACAAATACAACCTTTGACTTTGATCTTTGCTCGCTGGACAAAACCACAGTCCGTAAACTACAGAGTTATCTGGAAACATCTGGAATCTCCTGAGGATTCAGCATCTGGCTGCATCAGAAACTGTTCTTTAAATTAAACATTCAGAATGATGGAACCAAAACTGGGGGGGGAGGGGATAGAAACCAACAGCCCTCTTCAGCATTATTTTTCCTTAAAGCCAGTCATCATCTCTTGATAAGGGAGAGGAAAAGTGACAAGACTCAGAGGACTGCTCTTCTCCAGAAGAAAATGCTCTGGAAGAGTTCGCCTGGATAGCCTTGAAAAACAAACACACAAAAACAAACAAAAATACTTGGTCTTAATGAATGTGTATGGTATCATGTATCTCTCTGTGGTGTTCCAGTCCACAAGATGAATGCATGTTCAACACACTGCCTTATTACATAACTGATCTATTTATTATTGCATACATGTATTCTAAAGTCAATGAGTCATTGAATGACACTACCAAGATGTTGCAAGTAGTGGGGTCCCGTGTTCTCTTTTGATGCAGTACTAGCACAAGCCTAGTAACCTTATTCACGTTAAAATGCCACTTCTTGCTATCTTTGTCTAGTCACTTAAAACACTACAGTCTTGTTTCCACTTCTGCAGTTCCAGGAAACAAGATACAAAGTTGGGGACCAAACAGTGGTCCTATATTTTGTTTCCTATCTGACACAATTGGATGGACCACAGCAGGTTGGACCACAGGTCCTTGGCTCTATCCATTTATTGATCTTGACCATAGTAGAAAATGCACCAAATAGGATCATATGACTTGCTGTCTAGCCTTAGTGAATAAACCAGTAGGACTGTAAACAAAAAATGTTATGTATACTGTCCTGAATCCAGCATCTTTTGCAGTCTACATTCTTGTGTCTGTTTTAGTGTTATAAAATTAAATATATATGAGTGAAGGTGTTCTGCAGGATCATCATAAACAATACTGGTCCTGTCTTCTAAGGAAACGTTGTAGAAAATTCTTAATTTGGAGCTATTTATTACTATGAGTTTCAACACTCCTCTGCTGCCAGTGTGTGACTCACTCTTATCATAAAACTACTTGCATAACATTTTTGTTTGTTCATATGGTATTTGGTCTGCTTAGTTTGTTTTGGGGTTTTGTTTCTGGTTTTGTTGGGTTTTTTACAACTGCTAAATTAAAACCCTTTATTTGAAAAGAAAAAAACCCATATTGTTATACAGTTACATGTTGGAATAAATGCATATATGATATGTATGTGTGTGTATATATACACACATGCACACAACTGTGTGTGTATATATATACACATGCACACATGCATATATGCCTTTTACACTTTCCAGATTTTGATATCTGTTCAATAACCTGCTTGTGTTTCCAGAAGGATTTTTTTTGTCTATAAAAATGAGTATTCTTTCATGCCATCCATTATTTCTTAAAATCAGGATCCTTGTTTATGCATGATCAAATGAGAGGATGTGTGGTCAGTTTCACATTAAAGCTCCATGCTTTCATGTTGCTGATGGTTTCTTGATGAAATCGTCACCCTTCTATTAGAAGTTCAAATCCCCCAATGAAAAGAGAAAAGAATTTTAAAAATACTTCTGGATGCAAAGGTTTATTCAGGTTTTCCAGCCTTAAAAAATGTATCTTGTTTCTGACCAGGCCAGTATGTCATGTGTATGCTTATATGCCACATGTAGTCTGTATGTGTAGAGCTGAACAGTAGTATCTGTATGACTTACTGTTTGATGCGCACAGTTTGTGCAGCACTGTAAAACTGAGTTCCTATTGGGGTTATTTCTTATTCAGATGGTAAATCTTAATACTGTTTCTTTAGGTCCAAAGAAAATTTTACACTTTACTCTTTTTGGAGAGGGTGGGATAACGATTGGGTTGGGGGGGGCTTTTTTTCTTATTTAAAGTGTTGTTTGACCACACTCTGCAGGAAGTCCTTCTCAGGCTTCCCAAGAATAAGTGTACTTTTTCAGTAATGTTATGACTCTTATTGACGATTGGCATGAAGCATACTTGAAGCATTATGTTGTTCTTTTAAGTCCATGTCTTAATGTGCAATTGGGGAGGGGGAGAGGAGTGGGAGTGTAATTTTAGTTACTTTTGACATAAGGCAGGTGATGGTGGGGAGGGGCAAGGGGTGCATGTGATGGGGATAAACTTCAATTTTTATTGATTATTTTATATGAAAATGTTTGGAAATCTAAAAGCAACCTTAACAATGTTCGGTCTACTAGTGTGTGTTCAACTTCCAATCTTTCAGTTATACCAGATATATATGGAATTTTGTCCATTTTGATTTTTCTAAGTTTTGTGGTAAAAGCTCGCTGATTTTCAGGAAGGGAAGAATCGCACGATACTTCTAGTATGACTATTGCACTGTTTTGTTAGAAATGGTGAAATGAATAATTTTACCCTTAAAATACCAGATAAGCTTTATTATACACTGAGAACAGGGGTGGAAGAATACAGCAAATGGGAGAATAGACATAAAAGGGACATGATAGCAATTACAGCATCAATTTAGTGCTGAATTTCATGCAAATTGTGGATCATCCTTAAACTCTTTAATTTTCTAATTCAAGGGGATAGATTGCAGTTGTGTGTGTGCGTGTTGATTTTTTCACAAAATTCTGATAGAATAAGAGTTACTAAGTGTTGATCTAAATAAAAAAAATAAATTAGCTATTTTTATCTACTTTTGTATGCAGAAACAAATCCTTTTTCACTTCATTCCAAACATTCATATTTCTCTTACAGAAAAAATAATAAGGTACCTTTCCAAGTCTTTAACGTATATGAGCATTAATCTTTGGGATGGGTTAAAGTGTTTTGGCAATAAATGTTTTGGAGTTCTGGTTAACATCGAGCTGCTTAAAACAAAGCTATATGTGAGAATTTGGATTAATTCACTGAGGTAACCAGGCAGAGGTTAGAATTAAGTTGCAGTATCTAAATATTTTTCAGCATAAGTGCATCACTGTTACTAGAACAGTGGTTTTATCCAATAGCAAAGACAAATGTCATCTCACCACTAACTTTTCACTTCAGAAAGTGGATGTCCAATTGAATCGACAAGTTTTAATATCTTTTTAGAAGTTTGAATCCTCTGAGAGGCTTTACAAAAATTCCAATATTATCTAGCCCTGAAGGCCGTATTAATCCACGCTAAAGAGACGGTGCAAGGAAGGGGCATACACTGAAGCGAGGAGTATTCCAAAGTAAAACAAAACCTATGTTCAGTCTTCAGCCTTTGGATCTAAGAAAGGGTTGATCATTTCTCTCTCTCTTCTTTTCATTGGTTGGGTGGTTTTAGGTTAAGTTTATGCTTTCAACTTCAGAAGCAGAATATACATGGTACAGTGCATTTGGAGAGGCCAGTATATTTCTAGTAAAGTTTCTGGTAGTCTGGGGGAAGGAATTTACAAGTCCTTCTTTCCCATTCTCACAGTGAAATAAAGTTCCGTTCACAGTCTGGTTTGGGTCCTTGGTCCTTTACTTGGTAAGTATCATCTCATTTTCTTAGAAGCTATACTAGTGGTTTGGGGTCTTTTAAACAACCCATTGATTTCAAGCCCCGTTACTTAGTTTGCAAAATTAATGGGAAAGCTGTAGAACAGTCTGAAGAGAAAACTGCCCTATTCAGTTGTTCTCTGCATTATCTTGCTCCAGACGCTGCTCTGATGGCAGGATATGTGATTTGCTTCATACTGGCTTTATTCATACGCATCAGATCTCATCTTTTACCACTTGTGGTTTAATGGCAGACAGTATCTTTTAGCAAACATCTTGCTTCAGTTTACAGAAGGACTTGGAATTTTTGTGTTCGCTCACTGGTCCATCAGTTTGCACAGTTTGCTGTAGTGCAGTGCACTGAAATTGAGACTTATGGTGACAGTTTTGTCAGACTTTCAGTCATAGCAGGAACTAGCACAAACTGCAAAAATAAGCAGTGCAAAACATGTTCCAAAGTTTAACAAGTGCAAGGCATGCATTTTTATGAGCCTCGATAGTTTTCTTAATTGCTAAGCAGTATACAGTAGAATGTAGTGTACCCCAGGAAGCTGTTCTGTATACGGTACCAAGAAGCTTTACTGTTGGCCATAAAAGGCGTGCGAACAGATGATGGGGACTAAAACTCATGTATCTGCAATGCTTTTCTGTGCGCTTGGGAGTTAATCAGTGCATCAACGCAGCTAAACCAATGACATTTACAAGGCTGGCTCTGTGTCTGAGTGAGCAGATAAAATAACATCAAAGCACAATCACATAAGGGCCTTGCATTTACTTGAGCAGCAAGGAATGCCACTGTGACTAGACAGGAAAGAGAGGTATTGCCACAGTGAGAACAATACCCTTGGGGGGGGGGGGGGGGATGGGGGGACGACACACTGAAAAAAAAAAAAGTAGTAGAGCTCTTTTAGTAGCTGCTGGATGTGGTTCCTGATGTTAACACAGAGAACGTGGGTTGCTGGTCAGCAGTTCTGCCTGCTGTGTAAGATAGGGTGACAGCTTGCAGAGTGGCAGCTGCTTCAGTTCGCTGCTGTAGTAATTGTGTTGTTGCTGACTCGATGAGAGAGAGAGGTGTATTGCAGCATTGTACAAAAATCTAAGCTGTCTTACAGTTTGAGATGCTAATGTCTCTTTTAACATTTGTTTGACTATTGCATCTTATTTATATTCTATGGTTTACCTCAGCCAGATTGATTCTACGGTAAAGTGATAATCTTGCATTTTTCATTCCTCATTTAGTTTTTCCAGTCTGGAAGTCTGAGCAAAGTCAAATGTAGGTCTGTGAATACAGCAGGTGATGTGTTTTCGTCATAATTCAGTATAATTCTGACTGGAAGTAACCCTTCCCTGAATGTTACATCTAATGGATCATGCGTTTTCCTATGTTCTTTCAGAGAACTGATGCTATAAAGCTGGAATTTCCATTGGTAAACTTTACCCTTCTCATCACAGTGAAGAATAAATTATTACCTTTTATCATGGCTCACAGGGAGACAGAATTCAAGTTCTGGGTCCTGTTTAGAAAATAGCAGGTTTGTGAAGCTATCAGTTACATCTTTTTAGCAAGACCTTGACTTAAAACCTATCTCTTTAGGGGAGGAAAAGAAGGGGGGGGAAATCCACTAAAAATATTTTAACTTTGATAATGGTGGTTTTTTCCAACAATTATATTCCCTTTTCAAATCCTTAAGCATCCAATGGCCAGTAGAGAGACTACATACCAACCATTAAGGAATCAAAGGTACTGAAAAGATAAAACAAGTAGGTTGTGTTAAAAGCCTGGCTGTGCAAGTAATAAGGTCGTAATGCCGATACTGCTTTCCGTGCAGGGCAGACATTCCTAGCACATGTGGTTTGTGTATCCACATCTGAGTGGGTGGTCTAGAAAACTGCAAAATGCCGCAGGAGGGCTTAGTTTTTGAGCGGTGCAGAGGAGCCATTCGGGTTAGGCTCAGCCAGCACCACCCAGGCTATCCAAGATAAAGCAGTTTTCTTTCAGCTTTCATGAGCAGTTAAGTTTTCACTTTGCCTATTCATCTAAATATTTGAATTCTTTTTCACTACTGTGTTAGCCCCCACTCAGAAGTTTCATGCTTGCCAGGGATCTGGGTAGGTCTGGGGTGGAGTTTCGATGTGGTGGTTACTTTCTTTGGGCAGGGCATGAGAAGATAGAAGTGGAACATGGTAGTGACTTCTTTTTTATTATTATTTTTATTTTCTGCTTCTGTCCAACACATATAAGCCTCTGAAATGTTTTCCCTCAAAAATTCTCTTACATGTGGGAAGAAGTTCATGCTGCTTTGATTAGTGTCACTTTTTGTTAGCACAATGTGTAATAAGAGGATGAATTAAGAAGTTTCTGTGAAAGTGTACGCAGTAAGGTTAGGATGTGTCTTGAAGCAGTGCTTGATGGTCTGTTGGACCACTGCAAGCAGAGCAGCCTAGCAATGTTATTTTTATTATTATTATAGAAATGCATGAATAAGACTATCTCAGCCTGTGTAGCTAGTGAAGTAGGTGATTAAGATACTCAATTAGTTTTTGACTGTCTCATGTCTAAGCTCCATTGGACATCTGCACACCACCTATGTAAGAAATTAATTATGAGTGTCTGCTGGGATTTTTCTGTGCTGAACAGCCCTTTCTCCTTGCATCATCACACGTATCAGCAGTGGGTGGCTAGAATAGGCACTTGCTACTGTCTTGCAGCTATGGCACAGAGTTCCGCAGTGCCTTGGTTTAAGTTGAATTATGTTCAGGATTAACCATGATGTTGGTTGATCATGTAAATTTTCTTCATCCTTTGCTTTTTTTTTTTTTTTTTTTCTGGAGAGAGAGTTGTTCTCCCTCCCATCTATGCAACATCTTCCTTCCTTTCTGGTTAACTATAGTTAACAATAAAACATCAGGACTCAAGCTCTTCCCTTGACAATGTGATGCATTAGACGTCTGCTGAATCTTTTCTGGCCTAGATCAACACTGCATCTACAGTTTCTTCTTCCGAAGGAGTTGAAACAAGGAAAGCAGGATTGATTCTGTTTCACAAAATTATTGAGGTTGGAAGAGACCTCGAGAGGTCATCTGATCCGACCCCATGGTTTCTCTATGCAAATCCCATTGGGCTTTTGCCAGACCCTTTGGAAAGCTGTTGGTATTGGGCCTTTACTTATGCACTGAGTGTCCAAGTAAACTAAATGTTACCTTGAGCATCCGGGCACACTCTTACAAACTTTGTCACTGTTCCTTTAAGAACAGGCTTTTTTTTTCTTGATAAGAAGTTTTCCTCCAAGGACCAAAGCTGATACAGATCTCCCTCTTATTAACAGTGAATCAAAATAATTTTAAAGGAGCCTTTTCAACCATTTAGATATACTGTCTTACAGATCTAATGCACTTGGTTGGTTGTGGATTTTGTACTAATGTTTACATCCCTTGCCAAATTCAGCTCCAACTGTACCTTAGCTTTCCTGATGCCATCCCTAAACATCCAGGCAGCACCCCTGTATTCTTCCCAGAATATACATCCCTGGTTCCACTGCACATGCATTTTCTTCTCACACTTTAGTTTGACTAGGAGGTCCTTGCTCAGCCATGCTGGTCTCCTGCCTTTTTGTCCTCATTTCTTACACATGAGAATCGAGACCTTTGCACTGTAAGAAAAATGTCCTTTAAAGAGCTGCCAGTTCTGTGCATGTCTTTTGTCCATGAGGGCAGTTTCCCAGGAGGTGCCGTCTGCTAATTCCTTAAACAACTGAAAGTTTCGTCTCCTACAATTCAGGGTCCTGAGGCCTACTCTTCACCGTGCCCATATACCTCAAGATTGTGAATTCCCTCAAGGCATGATCACTGTAGCCCAGGCTGTCACGAGTCTTGACATCTTTAATTAGTTCATCCATGTTGGTAAGCAGCAGGTCTAGTAACACTTCTCCTCTGGTTGGGCTATGACCTGGATTAAGAAATTATCCTCAGTGCACTCCAAGAGCTCCTGGACTGATTATAGCTTGCTGTGTTGGTTTTCCAGCAGATGTCAGGGTGATTGCAGTCCCCCAGCAGGATCAGAGCCTGCAAGCATGATGCTTCCTGAAGTAAGAATGTTTTGTCAACAGGCTCTCCTTGGTCAGGGGACATGTAGTTAATGACCCTGCGTTTTCTTCCATTGGCTTGACCCCTAAATTTTACCCATAAGCTTTCAACCTGTTCATTGCTGTTTTTCAAAGACAGCTCTGTACAGTCAGTTCATTTTTTTACATACACAGCAACCACCCCACCCCTTCTTTCTTGCCTTGTCCCTTCTGAACAGTTTACAGCCATTAATGGTAGCAATCATCATGTGATTTATCCCACCACATTTCAGTGGTAATGATTAGATGGTAGCTTTCTAGCTGCACAGTGGCTTCCCACCCCTCCAGTTTGTTACCCATGCTGCGTGCATTGGGGCACTTCAGTTGGGCAACTGACCATGTCACCATGCCCTAATTCCTTTGAGGCATTTCACAGGTGTTTGCCCACTGGTTCCTAATATATCAGCAGCCCCTGGTTCTTCTCTGTTGCTCAAAACTCCATCCTCTTCCCCCACTGTATTATCTTCTGACTGAAGAAATTTGATGAAGTCCTTGGTGCCATTTCAATATTGGATCTCTCCTTGGAACTTACAAAAATCTTGTCCATACTGTTTTGTCAGCCACATTCACTGGGTGCCAGAATTCTCATCAGCTTGCGCAGCCATTTTCATAGAGAGTTATTCTGGTCTTGAACAAACTATAGTATTTTTCTGGTAGGGATTTCTTATAGTCAGCTCATTTGCAGTGTTAAGGCAGCCAGAGCAGCACAAAGTTTCTGGAAGAGAACTGAGGTTGCATCCTTTATCTGAAGATAAATCAACAGAGAAATTCTTTATAGAGGTTTTGTGAGGTTTTCCCCCCCCACTGTCTCACAAGGCAGATGCCAGAAAACTGGGCCACATGTACCCTTTTTTTCAGAAACAACAGCAAGGAACACAGTGATATATAAACTTAAACTAATGAATCAAATGTTAAGTCTGCATAGCAATGAATGCTTTGTAACATAAAGGGTCAGAGAGGACTGTGGTGGTCTTTGAACTTCCCTGGAAAGATCACGGATGTATGAGAGGTGTTATGGAAAAACTCCTGGGCAATATTCTTCTTCTGCTAGGAAGTTCTCTCAACAGAGACAAACTTTGCTTTAGTGACTGCTTTTGCCATAGAAGGTGAAATGTAAAACTGGAGTCAAGCTATAGAAAGACTTGAAGAAATCTAGATGATGATATGAGAAGTAGAAAACTTAAAACTCAAGCAAAGTATCTGTCTGACTCCCAGAGATCTGGTGAATGAGTTTTCATGTCTAACACATCATTAGTGATCATTTACTTTGACCACCTCTGTAACATAATGCTGAATTTCTCCTTGTGGTTGTTCCCAACTGTGTGTAGCTGAACTACAGCCTCATGTCTGAATGACAATTGGTTTTAATTTGAGAATGCTACATAACAGAAGATTGTCCCTGGTTCCCTGTCCCTAAAATCAGTAACCTTCCCTTCACTTCAAGTGTCTAGTTTGGGCTATTTAAACTATATACTTTTAGTTACTTTAGTACCTAACTTTTATCATCTGAATTGGATGCCACTTTTCCTTCATTACCTGAAGGTCATGGTTTTCTTTTCCCATTAGCTGCAAGTTTCTAATTAAACTGTCTGTTCTGTGCTTAATCTAGATGCATAAAGTGCTGAGTATGGATATGCTCTCTCTTCCTTTTTTCTAGTGTGACATTTGTTTGTCTTAATGAAGCAGTTTGTAAAGAATCATAGAATCTCTCGAGTTGGAAGGCACTCATGGGGATCATCAAGCCTAACTTCCTGCTCTTCACAGGACCACATAATGCTAAACTGTAAGAGCATCAGCCAGACCCTCCTTGAACTCTCACAGGCTTGGGGCCATGACCGCTTCTCTGGGGAGCGTGTTCCAGTGAACTTTTTCCCAATGTCCAATCTGAACTTCCCCTGATGCAGCTTCATTCTATTTCCTTGTGTCCTATCGCTGGTCACCAGAGAGAGGAGACCAGCATGGTCCATAATGGTCTGAAAAATTATGTCCAAATTTGACTTCTAAACTTCAATGGAACCCAGAACAAATATAAGCCATTTAAAGAACACTCTGTAGTCACTGTATTTCAAAATTGACCAGTATAAGACGTCTTGCCTTTGAGCACCAAGAACTCAACTGAAATGTGTTCTAAATTAAGGAGTTATAAGTGTCTAATTTCCTCTAAATTAGGAGGAGAAGACAATAGAAATGGGACCATTAGAAAACCAGCGAAACATTTAACACATTCTGTTCAAATATGAGGCTGATCAGAGAGAGTAGAATAAATGGGTAAGATACCCATTTGCAGTGTTGGTGCAGCAAAAAGGGTATGGGTACATACACGAAGGAGAAAGGGAAGATGCTTTAGTTGAAGGTGTGAACCGTTGTAACACTGATGTTAAAAACTGATTAGTAAAGCCCTCCTGAAGTTACTGGCTTTGCCTGTTGGAGGGAAGGGGGGCACATGGAGTGCCCTCACCCGGGCTGTGAGGAGAACAGGGAACAGTCTTTCCAACTGAAGGCCAAAGAGGCTGAGAGGAAAGGTGCCATGTGCCTGCTAACAGGAAGGATGAAATGAGCTTTGGTGCTGCTAATTGTTTTCAAGGGGAATACCAGAAGGAATAATTAGGGGTGGAGACTGGGCTATAGAGAGAGGCAGGAATGCAGGGTGATGACAGATGTGCAACTGACATGAGGGAGGATGAGGCATCTAACATTAGTGTTAGAATTTACTGTCATTAGAAGAAAAAAATCAAAGGGCTGGTGTGGATGAAGGCATATTAATTTACTGGTGGGAAGGAGAGAGACGAAGATGTGTGCTAAGAAAATGGGGCTTTGTGGAGCTAATATTCAGAGAGTATTTTGAAGTTGAAGAATATTGGGCATAGTTTTGTGGACACTTTCAAAATCCTAGTGCAGGGGCTTTAAATGTGAAACTACCACAACTTTTCCTGGTGTTTAAAAACTGAAAGACTAGTACCCTAGGAAAAAACTGAAAGACTAGTACCTAGCCTGTACCCTAGGAAACTGAGCCAATATAGAAAACTTACAGTAGTTCTTCACTTAGTGAACAATGGCTGTATGATATAAATTTCTGTGAAAATCAAGTTAAGCAGTCATTTAATGAGATCAGGATACCTTGATTTGTTCCAGGGGAGGTGAAGATGCCCAAGAAGCAGGGTTAAAAAGTTCACAAGTGAGCTTTTGATATATTTCAGAAGGTATAATATCTTTTCCTGTCCCTAAATTTTCGAACGCTCCTACCTCTGATTAACCAACCTTTCGCCCCTGTTGCATGGCAGAACAATGGCATCTTTCTTGAACTCTCAGCAGAGCTACTGATGCATTGTGTCCTACTTAATGTCTATTGTTAATCCTCCAGTTTATCTGTGGCAAGTTTTTTTTTCTTTTTTTCTTTTCCTTATCAAAACAACAGAAACAAAAAATAGCACTCAGACCGTTCTACCTTGTATTTCAACCCTAAATGCTGAAATGTGAGAGAGAAGTAATTTCTTTTTAACCAGTCTAGCATGGTCTGTATTGAATATTAGCTTTAAGAGGAGTAAAGTCAGGGCTTGCATTCTGTTTTCTGAGATGAAAGAAAAGCACTAGAGGTTTTATACTTCACTGTTCTGCCATCTCTGGAAGTGCACAGGAATAACAACTGTTTGAAGATTTTTGCCAAAACAACATGGTAAATTTTTCCACAGTAAATGAGTGACATTAACACCACTTTTGAAAAGGGTCCCACAGTCACCGAGGCTTTTACTCTGTTTTGTTCTTCAAGTGCATAAGTATTTTACATATTTGTCATTGTAGTATGTATCCTCCTGTATTGCCCAATTTGGGCACCATGGTATGGCGCCTATAGAATAATACCCATGTGCTTCCTATTGAATGTAAGCTGCCTGAGTATGTAACAATATTGGACCATGAGCTCTGACCTCAAGCAACAAGGATACAGCAGTAGGTCTCTACACGTTTGATAGATAATCTTCACAACAGTCTCCAGGGAGGTTTGATAAACTGCGAAACTGAAGAGAAAAGAAGTCAACTGGAGGATGTCAATGTTTATTCTTTATGTATCACGGTGAGAGTACGCAGATAACTCATTCTATTTGCTACACTTTCTGTACAGTCTGCATACTGGATTTGCAATACTAGTCTGAAACTGTAAATGCACCCAAAAATATTTAAGTGTTTTGTCTGATGCTTTTGCCTAAAGGTTTGGGGTGTTCGCCTTTTCTTTTTCAACTTTTCTTATCACAAAAAGCCCAACCACTATTCTTTGTTAGTGAACACTTGAGGTTTTGGGGTTTTATTTTCTTACTATTGCTGAAAGCATTAACTGTTGATTGCATAGGAATAAATCTTTTAATGAAAATTTAATGGTTATTAATGGTTAAATTAATGGTTAATAGTGTGGTCTCTTTACAGCATCTGAAACTTTCAGGAGAATTTGTTTCATCTCCAAATTTAAGTAACTAAACACATGAGTTTTTATGGATCTACAGAGAGCCACGGTAGCTGAAACAGGTTTTGCAGGCAAGATATTTACTATATACCCTACAGCCTTAACTGAAACAGTTATTAAATCACTTATTGTCACTCACTGTAAATCACTTTTATAATACTTCGGAGATCAAAGTATTGTTTACACAGCACTGTGGGTAGGGACAGCACTCCACAGGTGTCTGAACATCACGGAGAATCTTACCATCTAAATAAGATATAATTCAGCTAGTAAAAACAAAACAAAACAAAAAAAATTGAGAAGCCCAGGAGAAATTGCATTGAATTTGTTGTAGATAATGTGCCAGTTTCAAAAGCGCTATTGTACCAGAGAAAGTGAGCAACACCAACCTATTCAATCTGTGCACTGTGGTTTTGGAAACAAATAGATCAAGTGATTGAAACAGAATCAAATACTATTTTCTTTCAATAAGTCTCCATTGGTACATTGTTTGTTGGCTAGACAACCCGGGTCGGATTCCAGACAGTGCCATACCGTCACAGACCTTGGCCTGGAACCGTGAATGCAAAAGTGTATTCGTTGAAAAGGTCTGCAAGGTAAAAGTTTTCACGTCTGAGATTGAAAGGTGAAGGTAGTTAGTGATCTTATCATGAAGAAATTCAGTTCGTCTTTCCTGACATTTGTGGTGGGTTGACCCTGGCTGGACACCAGGTGCCACCAAGCCTCTTTACCAGTCCCCTCCTCAAGAGGACAGGGGGAGGGGAGAAAATGAGATGGGAAAAAACCCTTGTGGGTCAAGATAAAGGCAGTTTAATACAAGGAAAAGCAAAGGCTGTGCATGGAAGCAAAAGGAAAACAAAGATTTTATTTTCTACTTCCTATCAACAGGTAATGTCCAGCCACTTCCCAGGAAGCAGGGCTTCAGTACTCGTAGTGGTTGCTCTGGAAGATGAACTTTGTAAATAATGAACACACACACACACACACCACACACAATTCTCTTCCTTCCCTTCTCTTAGCTTTTGTTGCTGAGTAGGCATCATGTGGTATGGAATATCCTTTTGGTCAGTTTGGGTCAGCTGTCCTGGCAGTGCCCCCTCCCAAGATCTTGCACACCCTCAGCATACTTGTGAGGTCAGAAAATGTTGGAGATGCAGCCTTGATGCTGTGCGAGCTCTGCTCAGCAGTAGCTAAAACACTGGTGTGTTATCAACACCTTTCCAGCTACCGATAGAAAGCTCAGCACTATGAGGGCTGCTATGGGGAAAATTAACTCCATCTCAGCCCGACTTAATACACGTCTTCTCTTGTCACCTGTCTGGAAAGGATTATCTCACATGTGATCAAAATTATCCTCTTTCTTTTGTACATAGGCCATAGCCTGCTTTCATGTCTCATAGCAAGTCCTCATCAAAGTAGGAGATCTGCCTGGGTTTTGTGTGTGCAGGGTCCATGATCAATGATCTCATCATCCAGTTACTACAAACTGGATGCTACAAACCTGTGCTATAGCAAAAAAATAGCTATCATGGGAAGTTTTGGGGATTTTTTTCACCCATCCACTTATGGTGCTGTATGGGACCAAACTCATGGATCATTTCTGTAGTCAACTTAGGTTAAATTTTTTTAAAGTGGGAATATTCCTTCACCTCACAGGGGACTTCTGAAGCTAGTTTTATTATTAATTTACAGTCAGTCAGTTCTTTCTTTCATTGTTTCTCAGTTAAATAGAGTGAGTTGAGAGGTATTAGGTGTGCTGAAAAGACCTACATAACTTCTCAAATATGCCACCAAATCTGCCATAGTTGTTGGGCTAGCTGTTTTCCTCCTGGGATGCCCAGCCACTTATTGCAACTGTGGGAGTCTTGTGAGCGCTTGCAGCTGCCTAGTGCGACTGTTGCATAAGACACAGATAGTCTGAACTCCTAATTAGCAACATAGGAACGTAGAAGGCATGTGGTGCTGTAAAATATTGAGTACCTTTAGAGATTATATGTTGCTAACCCCAAAAGAAAATTCCTACTGGAATTCCCTAGGGTATTGCAAGGTGAGGACTAAAGAAAAAAAGATTGAAAAAGTAGAGAAATTTTGGAAGTTGGAACCTGGAACCTGTGTGTAAGCCTAAGCATTTATTTGTTTATGACACTGCTGAAATATGAAAATAAATGATCTGCTAATTATCTGAGGGATAATTACCCTCTCTTCTCCAGAAGCATGCACAGTATGTTTTCTGAGTTGTTTTGTGACTGAAAATGGGAAGTGATAAATATTTTTCGGAGTCTGTATTTCTGGGTCTGGAAGATATTTTGTGGATGCACATTGTGAAAGGATGCATACATCTCATTCCTTTTCTGTGAAAATCAGTAACAGCGTGATACGTAGACACAATCCTTAAAGAAAACAAAGCTTTACAAACACAGCCTTAAAACTACTAAATGTTGAGGGTTTTTTTTTCCATCTGTGTACTATCCGAAAGCACACAGTACCTCTGGTGCCAATTAATCTAATTGGTTTGCTTATTTGGGCAATGTTTTCAAGTGCCACTAAACTCTCTCAGGCCTTGGCATGCAATTAAAGGAGATGGTTTCAGTAGTTAAAAAAAGAAAAAAAAGGAACAATTAAATCACATTTAAATGTCTTTGTGAGACCTCATGAGTAAATGTGTATACCGTTTATACAGATACATGTGCAAACACGAGTCTGTTGCTGATTTGGAATATTAAGTAATTTCAAGACTTTTGTCTTTCATTAAAATTTCTTTGAAACATTAATCATGCACTGACTTTTACGAACGTTAAGGAAGTTCTTTCTTCTAGCATGCTTTTTTTTTTTCCCAGTCTTATTTCCTTTCTCTTCCCTTTTCCTTTGATTCTTGTCTTTACAGTTATGTCTTGTTCCTGGTTCAAAGACCAGGATGGAAGCTGTTCAGGAGCAGAGTAATGGCGAGGTGGAACAGGATGGTCCTAGGCTTTCTAGGTCAGCTTGGCCTTTGCCATGTTCCTTCAGCCACGGTGGGCAGCGGACATAAAATGAACAGTAAGACTCTTATTTTCTGCTTGTTGTTTTTTAAAATCAATGTTTAAGGAAAGTACTTGCCTACAGAAGACTGAAAATACTATGTTGCAGGGTCCCAGATAGTGACTTTACACAACACAAATGCCACCACCCTCTCTTAGACACTGCTAATAGTACTTGAGTACAGTACAACTTGAAGGTTGTTCAGGCTTTGAAGAGACTTTGTCCTTGGGTAGCTGTGACCTCCGTCCTGCTCTCTTCTCTCTCCAGAGCTGCTTGGCCCGTGCCAGAGAACCCCCAGCCATGCATGACCGACCCTTGGCAGCCGATGTCCAAAAAGCTGTTTGGAGGACTAGTGTCACCTTTCAGTCCTGTGCCCTGGTGTCCTTGGGTCTGCAGCTCCAAACAGCAACCAGCTTGCTTTGCTGTGTCTGGCATTGTAACCCCCTCTGCCATTTGAGGAGTGCTCTCATGCTTCTCTCCTTCTCCTTTCCCAATCTTCCCTTCTGTCCCACCCCTCACAGGCTCTGTGTTTTCTCCATGCCATTACATGCATCCAACACTGGGCCAAAATTAAAGCCTGGGTAAGAAAATGAAAGGAGATACAAACACCAGGTTTTAAATTAGAAGAGATGCAATGGTTTGGTAGGGGAAGAAAGGTCTTTCCTAGGCTGCCACTGACTTTGGCAGGGATGCAGGAATTTACTAGTGGCTAATAATTACGACCCCACTCTTTCAAAGAGCAATAAAATATAATTGCAGTAGGAAACCAGGCAGGTGGTCGGTTGAGTGAAATTTGATTTTAACAACAAATGATGCATAAAAATGCAGGGCATAAAAGAAAGTTACTTCAGCTGATTACATTTTTTTATTGTCCTCTAGCTTTGTTTCACTGGGCAATCTTGCTATGGAAATTGTATCAACACTATGAGATATGGAGAATCAGGATGTTTGAAGTTAATGGCACAAAACACATTAAGTTTGAATAGTGTGAGTAATTCTATGCCAGCAAGTATCTTATGTTCCTGTGTTACTCCCTTCAGAGCAAGTGAGAGTTCACGGTCTTAGGTTTCCTAAAATGGAATTAGATACCTAGAAGCCTGCAGTTTGTTTAGGTTTCTCTTCAAACTAGTGGAACGATGTGGTTGCATTCAATTAAACCTTTTCTTCCAGCCTTTGCAATCTTCTAAACAACTTCGTGTTTTTTGATCTCCATGTAGCTGCATTTATGCTAATTAGATTCAGCCCTGATCTGAGACTCTGGCATATAAATGTTAAAACAAGCAAAACCAACCACTTGAATGTTGCCAGTTGCTGCTGCCCCCGTGGCAATTTTGAGAGCAAGATAGTGCTACAGGTTTTTTGTGTGTATATATATATGCGTAAACATCCATTATATTTTGCTTGGTCATATGCTAATCTTCACCACAACCTGTTAAAAATAATGTGAGGTGAAAGAGTCTCCCATTTAGAGGGAAGACTAAGAGGGGTCTAGGAGGTTTAATATGTGAGACCATGGGGAGTATATAATTATGATACTACTGCTCATTTTAACTGCTTATGATACTGAAATCTGTGTCAGGCTGAGGTGTTTATAGACCAATGTCTTGTTTCTCACAGGAGCCACTGAAAATCCTGGAGAGGAAGGTAAAGGAAATGGCACAGCTGACAAATAAGGATTAAGTAGTTTTTATGGGAAGTCTGTTGACTTATGAATCCCAGACTTCAGGACATAGTCTTTCTTTTTACTCTCTAGCTGAGGTGGTTGTTCTCCTCAACTGTTAACAACGCACAGGAATAGCTTGTTGACTAATTTGGGGAGTGGGGAATAAGACTAAAAGGAGAAAAAGAAGAGAAAGTGGTGTGTCTTTATTTTCCTGTTGTAGTTAGTGAACAAGATGGAGTGAGTAAAATGAACAGGGAAAACTTCCCACCTACTTGGTTTCTGCTTTCCTTTATTGAAAGAGCTGTGTGAAGAGCAATTAAATACACAAAGCACATTAACGAAAAGCGGCTGTTGCTCTCATGTCCAGGAGCTGGTCGGTCCCCATCTCTGCTGAAGGACTGGCTGGTCAGTTTGCACTCACTCCTGTAAAACCAAGTGTCAAAGTTCTCAGGTCTTTGGCAATGTTCCCTGTTAGATGCACCTGCACTGGGTTGTTAGTTGTGTTCAGCATCTAGCTTCACATGTATTATTTTTTCCCTTTTTAAGGGCAAAGGAATCTCTTTTGCTATGGATCATAACACAAATAATTGGATAAAATAGACATCTGCACACTGAGTAACATTGTTCAGGTTTTAAATCCCCCTTGACCTGTTCTCAGCTATCTCACATTCAGTGGAAATGGAGAAGAGTGCAGACATCTGGACAGGTTTTTTTCATAAAGAAAGGTAGAGTTGATTTGCCTTTTTGAAACTTCACACTGTTTTTGGTAGTAAAACTTCAGGGTGTGTTCACCTTCTTTAATTTATGAATATTTTACATGTCTAGTTCAGGAGGATGGGCGGATGTCGGGATACTTAAGATAAAATATTAACTGAAGTCTGACTTCTAAAGATTTTGGGGTTTTTAAACAGTCAAGGAGCTGTTGACACAAAGATATGGAAATTGTGTGTCTTGAGTTTTAAATCCCATGTATTCAGAGGAGTTAAAAGCAAATGTTTCTAGTGTTAGTGGCTAAGATCTAAAGAGATACTTCATGGGTGCCTTAGGAGTCATGAAAGTTAGCTATGGATATGGATGTTGCAGGGCATGAAGGGAGAAGGTGTTTCAAGGGGAACTCAATTTTCTTTTGTCAGTGGGAGTTACAACTATTAAATTAATATTAGCATTTATGGATCGGGCCACCTGTAATTGGCAATGCAGAAAAGCATTGATCAATCATCCAAACAAAAGCTTAACTGGAGGCTGCAGCAGCTGACACAATAGTGGATTTGTCCTGCAGAAAGCCCCTCTCATGTCTGATGTAAGCTATGAGTTGCCACCCAAGTCTTTCCTGGGGCATTTCCTTCGTTCCTCTGGGAGTTCCTCTCACTCAACCAGCCCTTACAGCATCCTCATGGCCACAGGCAGAGATGCCATCCTTCGGCAGCTCTCTGCTTTCCTGAGCAGGATCCCAGAAATGCCACCTTTTCACGGATGATTCCTCTTCCCCCAGCAAGGTCTCAGATGTTACTTGTGCAGGAAGTGAGGCAGAGTATTTACACAGATGGCATGATCATTTGAGCCCTTTTTCCATAGGGTTGGTGAAAAGGCAGAATGTAGGCTTGCATCAGACCCTAATAATGCACAGGTTTCTTAGCTAGTCTGTAGTTTACTCTGCTGTTTCATCACATAACACATTTCATGTCAACTGAATTGTATGCTGCAGACATGCTGGTGAAACTCACTCAAGTTCTATGTAATACTTTAAAAAATATATTATTTATGTAGTCTATTTTACAGCACTTTTCCAGTTAATAGTGTCACTGTGAATTCTGGAAGGAGCATCAAAAAAAGAAAGAAAAGTTGCTTCATGACTTTTTGATATAAACAGAAGGCTACTGTAATCTGGTGTGGTATATTTTATGTTCCTGTACTGCCAGAAAGACTGTGATACCTAATTAGAACCCCAGGGAAGTGATGCATCTTTCAGACACCAAGGGTGCAAAGAGCCAGGGGGAAAATGGTTAAATGGTACATCACCTCTATGGTTTGTCATATGATGTCATGACAGCATTGCATGTAGAAACAAGAGCTAACCATGTTAGGTGGGTGTGTTTGCATCGATACATATATAATCCAAGACTAACAAATTCATCTGTGGAACTGTTTTGTAAACCATATAATGAAATTTAGCTGAGGCCATCATGGAGTCTATTATGCTTTGTGAAATCATTGCACACTGAGGAGCATGAGATACAGTTAGACAATTGCTTGGCAATCATCACCCCCAGCCTGCAACAAAAATTCAAAAGCCTGTGAAAAATCTACCTAGAAACAGCATAGAAAATAATCACCAAAGGAGCATGGAATTGTATGATTAATAAACCTCCTGTCAATAGTTTTGGTGGTTCTACTATAACTGTTGGCCTCAAAGCCTTTTGTCATAAGCACAGTGAAACTAATTACAGCATTTTCATGGCTTTCCATCACTTTTGGATAGAGTACAAAGTACTGTTCAGCTCAAGGGATAGGCTTCATCACCCCTGTTTTAAACAGGTGCAAGCAACTGTGTAAGGTGTAATATTGTGTTAGAGCTAGATCTTCCAATATTATTCATGAACTTAGAGAACATTTGACTTTGGTTGCTGTAGTAAATTTTCAGCATATATGAAAATTAAGCTTTACATAGCCAATGTGTCTGTAAAAATAGCAGACTGAAGATCATGTAGACAGGTAGCAGTGCCAACAAGGAGCAAAGCCAGGGCCTTATGCCCCATGGAGTGTCTTTACCAGATCAGAGAGTGAAGAGTGTCTACCATAAGCAGTTCTCTCAATACTTGGCTCATGAGCTCACTGCCTTCTGATAAATCCATTTCCTGATAGAGTGTTTCTATTTGCAAACAAACTCATAAATATTTATTGAAATGTGGGAACAGACTGTAAGGTTTATAATTTCATGCTAGGAAACAATATAATAAATCAAGACTGGTAGGCAGTAACCTGCTATTGTAAATGCTTTAAAAATAGTTTCAAAAGAGTGTTTACCTTGTCACTTAAGACATCTTTGGGGTTATCATTCATTGAGCTACTACCCTATGGTAAGCGTAAAGTATGGATTCAGCAGCCCAAGTGGATGTTACAATCAAATAGTAATCAAAATGTAGATCAAAATTTGGAAGTGAGAGACAGTATTCTTCCAACTTCTTTTTTTCTGTTATTATAAAGCCCATTCTTTAAAGTTTGATTGCTTTCTAAAGGAATAGATAGAAATGAACATTGTTTCTATTGTGTCCTTATCCTAGACAGACATCCTTATCTTGCAGACATTATACCACAAGCTCCGGTTTAAAAAATACATCTTAAGCCACACTTCTTCAGTCTTTGGTCTGCAATGCAAAGATGATAGTGATGCCCTGGCCTTAAAACATCTAAAGCCTGTGTAACAAATAATTATTTGTTATTTGAGGGTATTAATAAAAAATGCTTGGACAGAGTCTTTTTGCCATTATTAAAGATTTGTATTTTTTGTATGTTCTCTATGTAGTAAGTTACTTTCCAGATGATTGTGGCTGTAGAACAGATAGACACATTTCCCAAGTTTAACGAGATTCTTATTTCTTCAATGTAGCAATACCATGTGGTGTCTAGAAATTACTCTCAGTATTTCAGTTAGTGCCCTCTCCTCAGCAGAGGCCTTGGACGCTAGCTGAATGGTTTGTCAGTCCATTTGTAGAACCAGAAGGAGTTATTAAATCACCAAGCCTGATCCCCTGGTGAACTGGGGATGAAAATTTTATCAGTTAATCCTGAACTAAATCTAGCAGAGAACACAATACCGCATCTGCTGGTGAAGCACAGAGCTATCTTTTAACTTATTGATATGTGTTGATCTGTTGCAGAAGGTAAAAATGAAAAGCAAGAATATGCAATGTGCTCTACAAAATACAGATAAGGCATGGTGACATGATATGACCTTATGAATGGTTTCCTATTTTACATATGTACAGCCGGTTTTAAAAATAAGAACAAGCTTATTGACGAAACAAGTACAAGTGCTAAACTTCGGGGTTTTCAGAAAGGCCTTTGATAATTTTAAAATCCCTATTAACTTAGCTCTTGGAGATTTTTTCAGAAATCTTATGTCTTTTAAAGGTGACTCATGAAGTTCTGTCGTTGCCATTTCCTTCCTGCTTAGGTGCAGACCCTGTTGGCTGAAAGTGTTTCTATAAATGACTGCACTGGATGTTATTTTCTTTAATGTGAGTGTAGTGTTTTCTTTGCCACAGCCGCAAGACAGCAGTAACCTGCAAAATACATGTTACTGCTTGAATTTCTGTCTATACATTTAATGGGATTGGTAGTACATGGTGCTGCTGCCATTGAAAGAATGCATCAGGTACCATACAATGACATGCGGAAATGGCCAGGCGTGATGAGCTACCACGCTTTTAGTTATATCTGAACATCTTTTCCTACAAAAATCATCTGCAAACTCATGCTTTTCCAGATGGCAATTCAAAATGGGTCTCTCTAGACATACTGGAAAAGTCCCTACTTAAGTCCAGCATGCACCGTCTCCACTCTGTGGTATTTTTGATCCTTACTGGTGCTGGATACCCTCTCTTCCTGGCAGGAGGCCCTGCAAGGCTACCCTTGGTCATCTTCTGCTGCTCACCCAGCCTACACACATCCTGCAAATCAAACCCCGTTACCTCTAATACCCTAGACAGTACAACCCAGCAATAAATTAGACATCCTCTTTTGCATGTGAAAAGTATAATCATCATGCAGCAATAACCCTTACAATGGGCTATGCCAAATAACTGTAGTTTAACTACAGGCCAAAAGCAAGTGCTGCTTTATTTACTTCTTGGTTTCTCATCGTACACAGTCTGTGTAAACATATTTTTCCAGTTGCTGAGGTGTGCAGTGAAACCTAGTCTTGAACATCTGCCAGAATTGAAGGTTATGTTTGGATCTTTCTGTCAAGTACCGGTCTCAGATAATCTATGTTCTGCCTATACAATTTCCTATCATACTTCAAGGGGAAACAATATGCTATGCTTTTCTGTGATGCTGTGCACTGTTCAGCTGCTGAAATCCTGTATCCCAGAGTTGGTCACGTTCAAATGCCGGATTAAATGACTCAAAACTCCTAAGCCAAAGCACACTAAAGTGGCTGGTACCCAGACAATGGCAGATGAGTGTAATTCTTTCTAGCAGACGTCTCCCATGCCTTGGGAAAGGCGGGAAATTGGTAGGGCATTTTGAAACAACTAGCCCAGACTGAACAAATTACCTACCAACTGGCAACAGTATAAGATTCAGAGCAAGACGCGGGTAGGATTAACATGACTTGGCCATGAGCTGCATCAAACCCTGTGAGGCTGCTTGCTACCACTCTGCCTGTCAGCTACACACAGAGTTCTGGCTTTCATACTGGATATGCCAGTTCTGATTTTCCTGCAGCCTACAGCTTCCACAGGATGACCTCTGGGATTTCAGCAGAACTGCAGTGAAGAAAATATTAGGCTAAAAAACTACTGTGCTGGCCTACTGTGTTTAAATTGGGATTTAATAAGTAGCAATGTTTTTATAATATCTTTGGTGGATAATTGTTGTTTTAAGAAGCTGAGATTTTTCAATGAAAAAATTTAATCTATGGGTAGTCTGTTAAAATTAAAGGCATTGCAGTTCACAGCATAGCAATATTATCCTTATTTAAAAAAAAAGTATGATCTTTGTTTTCCAGTTACCTTATGCAAAACTGATAATGATGATTATTATTACTACTTCTCAAAATAAGATGAAAAATTCAAGAGGTCAGACTTCAACCTCATGATCTCTGGAACACTTCTCAGGACTCATGCTGGAAGTTTCTGACTTGTTCATTTTTGTTTAATGAACTTTTTCCTATAACACAAGTCTTTCTTAAAAAGTAGTCATATGATTAAAGGTGACATAATTTTTCCGTAAAGTACCTCCTGTAACTCTTGTGATATCAGAGATGCAGAAATTCAGCAATTTACAAAAAGACATTGCATTAATTTTAGCTACTCAGCTATCAGCATTATACTTAGTAACATTCATGACCTATTGCATAATAAGGATGATGAACTGAATAAATGTTTTTAAAGAGCTGACAGCAGTCCATTGAAAACAGTCTGGGAAGACTATTTGCTTTACTGAAACAAACTGATGAAAATCTAGTAATTTCTGACTTCGGCAACGGTTTTCCTCTCCACACTGTGCCCTGGATGTATTTCAAGTGGTTGAAGCATGCAAGTCAGTCAGCTCTTTGGGTCCATAAAAGTGAGAAGGGTTGTAAACTCAGGTCAGCTGTACAAGCAAACCTACTGTCTGGCATCAATTCCACTTAGTGTAAGTCGGAAATCTGAAACGACTGCAGCCCTCATGGTAGAATATTCACACAGAGGTGGCAGTCAAATGCCCAGATTCTTTATTTAGACTCAAAACATTTTGATAGTGTTTACCAGCAGTGTTTCGCTTTTGAAAAAGGGATCCCTGATAATGTGCTCATCTTCACACTGTAATCTAATAATTGTAAAGAATTTTATACATCATGTCTGTTAATTTAGCTGAAGAATTTTCTTCTGCTTTCTTGCCAGTGTTTTTGCAGTCCCAGCCTCCTGGTGTTGGGGGAGATGTCTTGTTCTTGATATTGTGTTCTATCTCCTTAATCTATGGAAAAGCCTTAATAAACCTCAGTAGAAAAGGTTATGACAGCCTCGAGAACCTAGTTCTTCATTTTGTTCATGGAATAGTAAGCTGCTCTTGCTTCTCCTATCCTCTGGACTAGTGCTGAAGCACTGGACTACTATGAAGCACATACAAATTCGTGCAGACCATTTTGCAAATGCAGGTGGCTTTTGGGCTAAACTTTTGCTATAGTCAGAATAAACTGAAGCATAAAACATGTTCTAAGTCATCTCTTCAAAATAACTGGCAAGAAGCTTCACTTAAGTAACTGAAACAGCTCTGTGCCTCAGCAGTGGATGGGTATGCTTGGTATGTTACATGGCTGAAATCCCATTTAATGTGCTTATCTTAAATGCAGGCCCATTGAAGTGTTCATACTAGTTTTAAATGCTCAAATGTTGCTGTCAGAGTTTAGTCTTACATTGTGTCACTGTCAAAAGTTACAAAAAAAAAAGAAGATCTCTCCCTTTTATTTCTGTGTCGAAATACCCTGAGCTGCAAATGCAACAGGGCTGGAAAGCCTGGACTGGTTATCATAACCCAAATTTCTGCTGCATCAGAGGATGAAAGAGAATGCATGGTATTACCTTTTTATTCACTGCAGAGGGCAGGGACAAACAGACAATGGCAATAGCAATGTGGAATGTTTTATTCTCTGTTGCTATGCCAAAGCCAATACCAACTATATAGTAACAATAAATAAAAAATCCATGCAGAAGCAGGGTACTGTTTCCTCTCTCAGGGTTAATGTAGAGCTTCTCTCAGAGGCATGAATGAAATGTTTTCATTACCCATAGTTCAGTGCAGAATTAGTGTCTCTAAATTTTGACAGATTGAGCAAGAGAACACAAAGAAAGAAAGTGGACTATCACCTCAAGTCTTTCCTTTCCTGTCCTACTGACATAGCCTAGCTTAAGAAGTGAGCCACAGCTGAAAATCCCTCTGCTCCAGTATCTTGACGTCTAGGTATTTTCCCAGCTGGAGAGGGAAGACGACTGTTTTTAATCCATGTGGAATACCTCTCCTCAGCCTCATCATGACAGGAACAGGCAGGCCAAGAGTGATTTGTCTTGAGGAGCCATTAAACTGGCTGCTGTTTTTTGAAATCATGTTGAAGAATATACTGGATGAGATTACAGACCTATTTTAGTACTGGTGTACCTGAACCAACAGAAACAATCCTCTCGGCATAGGCTTTTGTCTTTGTCTTAAAAGTAGAGCTACATCATGCAAGTTCTGTGTAGTGGGGAAAACACATGGGCACTTTTCATGACCAAAGGGCAGAATCATCCCAGGTCCCCGGCAGCTGGAAGTGTCGCTGCCAGAGTCATGTAGATGAGTCAGGCTCAGCAAGTAACAGCAGGTGAACACAGGGGCCTGTGCATGGTATGTGTGCTTCTGTGATAGAAATAGTGTAATTGTACTAGCTATCAGAGGTTTAACAATTTTCTTTTTGTTTCATCATTGACAAAAAAAGATTCTTTGTCTGTTTCTAGTCATCTGGGAAAAAAACTATCCTAAGCAAACACCAAAAGGCAGACCAGAATAGCTATTCCAAGAACAGCAAAAAAGATTTTTACTTCTGTAAGTTTTCTGTTACAAATTTTGAGAAAAAATACTACTGACTAACCGCTGGAGGACATCTCTGCCACTACCTTGTGAGGCTAATCCCAATACCTACAGAATCACAGAATAGTTGAGGTTGGAAGGGATCTCTTAAGATCACCTAGACCACCCCGCCCTGCTCAGAGCAGGTTTAACCACAGCAGATTGCCTGGGTCATTGTCCAGTCAGGTTTTGAGACTCTCCAAGGATGGAGACTTCAAAACGTCACTGGGCAGCCTGGTCCCATGCATGACCAACCTCCCCACAACAAAGTTTTCTGGTGTTTAGGTGAATTTCGTGAAATTCAGTTTGTGCCCTTTGCCCTTTTGCTGGGCATCACTGAGAAGAGTCTGTCTCTGTCTTCTTTACACCCTTCCATCAGGTATTTATACACATGAATAAGGTCCTCCTCAGCTTTGTCTCCCTCAAGATGAACAGTCACAGCTCTCTCAGCTTCTCTTCATATGAGATATGCTCTGGTCCCTTAATCTTCTTCATGGCTTTCACTGAACTTACTCTATTATGTCCATGTCTCCCTTGTACTGGGGAGCCCAGAACTGGACCCAGCACCCAGATATGTCTCACCAATGCTGAGCAGAGGGGAAGGATCACCTCCCTCCACCTCCTGGCACCTTTCTAATGCAGCACAGGAGGCTCTTGGCTTTTGTTGCTGCAAGGGCACATTGGTGACTTGTGGTCAGATGTCCACAAGGACCCTCCAGGACCTTCTCTGCAGAGCTTCTTCCCAGACAGCCAGCACCCAGCATGTGCTGGTGCATGGGCTAATTCCTCTCCAGGTGTAGGGCTTGGCATTTCCTTGTGTCCAACTTAATGAGATTTCAGTCAGCCCCTTTCTCCAGTCTTTTCAGGTCCCTCTGGATGGCTAAACCACCCAGATGGTCTAGCAACCACTCCTGCCAGTTTTGTGTCATCTGCAAACTTGCTGAAGATGCCCTCTCAGGACTTTCACGAAGATATTAAGTAGTATTGGCCCCAGTATCCACTCCTGGGGCACACTGATGGTGACTGGCCTGCAGCTGGACTTTGTGCCACTGACCACAACTCCTTAAGCCTGGCAGTTCAGCCAGTTTTCAGTACACATCACTGTCCATTTATCTGACCTGCTTGTCTACATGGTTGTTAGAGGAGACTGTGTCAAAAATGTTACTGAGGTCAACAGTAAACAAGATGCATTGATATCCCTCATCCACTGAACCAGTCACCTTGTAGAAGGTGATCAGACTGGTTAAGGGTGACTTCACCTTCATAATATTTCATAAGCCTTTGGAAGGCCCTTATCTTGAAGTTAGTTATTATCTGTGAAAGTGGACTGGCAACCAACTCCTCTGAGTACAGAAAAAGGTAAATTTAGAATTATTTGCTCCAGGTCATGTGAAAGGTCAGTGGCAGAAAAGGAACCAGAATGCAGGTTTCATGTCCAAGACTTTTTCAGTGCCATCTCTACTGATTCCTAAAACCAAGAAATGAATGAGAGTCACCATACTAAAGAAAAAAACCCAAGCAGCCCTGGAAATATTGATCTCATTTTTTTTGCATTTAAAATAGTTATAGAAGCTTGTTATTCCTCTCTTCTTTTTCATTGCCTCAAACAGAGAAAGTTGTCATCCTTGCAAGCATCCCTGCCTGTTTGTCTTTTTACATATCACAAAATATTGTCATGAGGTACCAACTTGGTATCAAGCCACTGAATGCTTGAAAGATTGTAATTTTGAGCCTTTGGCAATACATGGGATCCTTTCCATTCATCTGCAGCTGCTTGGGTTGTGCCTCACAGCAGACTGCTGCAGCTGCATGTGGCAAAGGCAGAGAGCCTGCATTGCGCCAGTCTCACACCCAGCGTTGTAGCAATAGCTGTGACAGTTGTGTGCCTCTTGTGGGCTGCATGCAATCAGATTGCTGCATTCTTATTGCTACAGCAATTCTAATGAGAGCTTCAAGGTAGTGCTGAGGGGAAGAAAGGGCATGGGCTGTGGAGAAAAGTTGCAGCAGTTCTACAGGAATGTGCTTCTCTCTAATGAGAAGTGTCCTATGTTCTTGTTTGTTCATTGCTAAATTTTTCTAGGGAGAGAAGACAAACTCCTTATCCATCACACCTACTTCCACATTAGAATCAGCAACTGAAGTCTTGCACAGCTGCAGGAGAGGGAAACAAAACATTAGCAAGATCCTTCAGAACAGGCTGGTAGGGCAGATGAAAGGAAAAGCTTTAGGAGTGTTCAGGCTGACTAATAAGTCATTGTATCATTATATACATTCAGATTTGAAAGTAGTGAATGACTGCAGGAAATACGGAAGTAGGTAAATGCCACCTGTGCATTAATGAATGTAATGGAGAGACACTGTGAAGCATGTAGGAGTTGTGATTTAAAAAGGCATTTTCCAAGCTTTCTCAAACATCAGTGTCTGAGATAATGTTACTGTGAAATCAGAGCCACATCTTAGGCAAGAAGGTTTACAAAACCCTTTGTAACCAGTGTGGTTAACACTGGTCTCTATAAATCTATTTATTATTTTAATAAGTTGCTCAGCTCTATTAAGCCAATGGAGTTAGTTGGGGTCAACTGAGCAGAATTCAACATACATGGTCTTTGCAGTGACACAGCTGAGAAGAGATGATTAGCTTGGTGCTTCTCTTTACAGAGCCTGGGGGGAAGGGAAAGGTCTACAAATCACCAGTATAATGCGTGTGCATGTTTAGAGGTAGTGCTGTGGGAAAACAAAGTCCTGGAAAATAATGCCAAAAAAAACCCCCAGGGAAAAATAAAGGTAGTGTCAACATTTCAGTTGTAGATGACTGGGATGCTGCCAACTAAGAAAAGGAGCAGAATTCTTAAGAAATGAAAAAAAAAAAAGTTTGTAGAAGAAGAAAGAGATGCTTACCATCACTGTGAGCTGTTGAATATTTGAGTGCAAGCGTATTTTTCACTGTATTTTGTCTAGAAAATAAAAAGTAGATTGATTGTGACTTCTCTCCACCTTTAGCAGAGTAATTCTCTGCATTTGCTCTTCAGCAATTCTAAGTATTCAAAGCAGCATTTGTGTTTCCATCATTGTTTTTCAGCACAGCACAGTGAGCTGCTGAAGGAAGACGAGCTGCGGCTGCTGGCAGAACAGGTAGCCCCAGCAGTTCTGCTCTGTCACTGGGAAATGAAAAGCTCCGAGTATGAATCAAAAAGAAAAAATGCCAAGACAACAGCCCTGCGTGTGTAGGTCTTGTCACCCTCAGTGTGCCGTTAGCTTTGATTCTAGGGAGCCTGGGGGAAGCACAGGCAAATGCTGTGGCTTGAGGCGTAGCGGGCTTGGAGCTGGTTCAGACATTGCGGACTCCCTGCTCTCTGGCAGGAAAACAGGATGTGCGTACCACTGGTTTTTGTTGTTGTAGGTGAGAATGTAAAAGCAGTTGTTCCCACCTGTGGAAAACCACACTGAACAGCACTGCCAGATCGTGTCCTTCCTCCCTGTGATGTGAGAGTAGTTTATTCAATGAACTTCATTGCGCTAATGTCTGTGCAAGCTGAATATTGGCTTACTTGATCTTTCTGATCCCAAAAGACAGAAGGGAGCTGATAACACCTCATATTTCCTCTTCAGTCTTTCCTGGTTTCCATCACACACACAGAGTGAGTGTTGCCCGTAAAGCCTACTACAAAGCCATGAAAAACCAGCAGTGGCACGCAAGCTGCGCTGGCTGTAACGTGTCATTGCTGCAGCTATCTGACACTGTAAAGAAGTGGGGGCAGAGACGAGTAGACCAGGACACCGCAATGGGACCTCCTTGCCAGGGCACCTGATGTGGGGAACCAGTTCCCGCCACCTTCACTGCACACAAGCTGTGCCGTACATCGAAATCAGCTGCAATGCTAAAACTGAGCTTGGAGCCCTGAACTCTTACTGTGGTTTAGTTTTGCTGTCAGTGGAGCACAGGGTTAACCAATAGCAGGAGGTACCAACTGAAAATGGAGTTTGCCAGAGGCATTCTCAAATTCAAGAGAGGTAGAAGTTGCAAGAATTGGGGAGATCCTTACAAAAAGACTTGGCTGGCATGGCTGCATTTCAGCAGAGTCAAAATCAGGGACCAATAGCTACTGAAGGGCTCTGTATCTTGCTGTAGGCAGCATCTGGTACCAAATGTGTTTGCAGCCATCTTCAGACATATGCACATACATATATACAATTCATGGTAACAAATTCTGACCTGGCAGAATCACAGAGACTAAAAAATGCCACAGTGTGTCATAACACGTAATTAAGCCATTTGCTTTTGAGATCAGTTAGTCCCACAAAATTTTCTTTACGAGTCAAAATGCACAATAACTTCTGCTCCCTTTTCAGTAGCCAGAATAATCTTTTGCACACCTATAGATCATAGTATTTTGTTCTGGTGTGTATAATCACATTCCTGCGAAAGGAATTCCACTATACAACAGAGTTCTCTTTTCTTGGCTGTTGAGGTCTAAGACCTGAAATAACTTTTTAAATTAGTTGATGATTAGGAAAGGAATAAACCTGTGCTGCATTCTTTCACTGTGAATTGTCAGTGTGCTCAGTACAGAAAGACAGGATGTCTGTAGCTTTTGTTGTTGTATATGTGTATAGGAATTGATTTCTTCCCCATTAGTTTAAACTGAGATATTTCTTGCCTGTAAAGGCCTGCAGAGAACTGGACGCCTGGTTTGAGCGGTGGTGGGAAGGGAGGCAAAGATGTACTAGCACCTGGAAAGCTCTAGGAGAATAAGAAGTATGTGACACAGGCATACCCAATGACTGAAGCACATATAGCGGGAAACTCCAGAGAGTGACCCAGGGCACACGGGCAGTTTGCAGATCATTTCCACATGAATTTTTAAAACTGTTCTACCTACCTATTATATGGGTACAGTCAGTTGTTATCGGCAAACACTGGGCATGGCTGACATTGTCCTCCTGTGGGCAATACAGCTTAAAGCAAAGGTGTCCTGGTTTTGGCTGGGATGGAGTTGATTTTCTCCCTGGTGGGAGGGGACAATGCTGAACGGGGACAGATGGATACATCAGAGTTTTCTTTTCAGCTCTGAGTGTAGCCACAGCTCAGTGGAATGGCCATCACCACATTTATACAGTTATAAAGGCAACAAGTGTTTGTCTATGACATTGTTTGACAGCTGGAAATAAATAGGTTTATTGCATGGTAATGGAGGTGAAAGACGTTTGCAAAATTCAGCTGTGTGCCTCCTGAGCATTTTTGCCATCTTTCATTCTTCCTTCCTCGGGAGTGATTTCACGCTTACCAAGCATACCATGGGCATACACCAGTGTACACGTGATATTCCTTACCTAGATTTCCCAGAGAGCTGGGTCCTGAACCTAGTGAGATGACTTTGAGTTTTCATCCTGAGACAAGCACTTCATTTCAGCCTGACTGTGAAAGGAAAGCGGCTGTTTTCCGTGCTGCCTTAAATCCTCATTAGCTTCTCAAGAGAAAAAGGGAATATATGTATGTTTCCAAGCTGTTTAATTAACTATAGTTGTTGCATCTAATGGGTTTAGTGCTCTTTTTAAAATAAAAATAAGAATGGAGGTCAGAAGAGTGTAACTGATGGTGTGTGGAAATAAGACATTAAAGAAACCAGAAGAAAGATGGAACCTACCTCATGCCTCACAATGAACTGTGCATTCATTTTTCTCTTCCCTGCAGTAGCCAGTTTGAAATCCACCGGGCCATGTAGGAAACAAGACAGCGCTCATGGACTTTGGTGAAGTCTTCAGCAAAAGCGCCATTTTACTTTTGAAGTTTATGTCTCTCTCAGATGTTGGACTTGCAGTGTCACATAACAATGACTGACTGACTGACTGCATGATGGTTCTTGGTACCACAAAACTTCCGAGGGGTTACTGCGGGCTGCAGGAGAGGCACGGCGAACCTGCATGTTGTTGTGGTGTGCTTTATCTGGCGTGCTGCCACTGTCAGAGCGCGTAACCAGAACAGCTCAGAGCAGGACCCTGGCTGCTGGTTTGGGTCTGGGGAAGGCTGGTGCTCAACACTGGTTTCGCTATGGACTCAGTGGGACCAGTTTTGTGCGAGTGGTTGAATCTCTGCTTGGTGTGGTGCTCCCTCTCCAGGGGGGCGGGCAGGGAGGGGATTGGAGAATGGCTGGGGGACTGTGAAGGATGAACCTTTTATAGTTTTTCATCTTTTACTACCCATATGATAAGGTAGGTCAGTAAACAGAAGTGAATTATGAAATATGACACTATGTTCACAAATAACTGCCGATGGCAACAGTAAAGAAACCTTGTTCATAATAAGTAGAGAGGCTGTAATTTACCTAAGATGGCCTAAGACAGCTGTTGCCTGTATCAGAACTTTCTATCAGCAGGATATACAGAAAAATTAATACTTGTTTATTTGAAAAGGCTTTCTGTAAAGATGTGTTAAGAGCTTGACAATGTTTTATATAGAATATTTTCTAATGCAGTGCTCTGTTCTTTGCTCTTTCTAATAAAACCATGGACAATACAAGTATACTTGTTAACTGCTGTTCATGCGCAACAACCATAACATTCTTTTGAGGTGATACTGCTCAAAACCAATTGATGCCGAACCAAATTCTGATAAACTAAGTATTATGTGATTTTTAACCAGCTCACATGTAATTTGCTGCATTAGAAATATTAAAACCCCAAAATATTATAAACCTATTTGACTAAGAAGTCTTTGTGTGTGATTTTGCATACCTGCACAATTGCTCACTTGCACGGAGCATTTTATGTGATTGTCTGGGAGACCGAATCACAATTAGTTCAGAAAGCCCTGTCTGTGGATAATAGGTATATTCAGATACATGTTTTAACATGATAGTTTCTAGTTGGCTTATTATCCTGAGGAACCACCTCCCCAGAGCTGCCTGTTAAGGCGGCATCCCTCTGAGGTTTTTCAGTCTTAGAGGAAAAAAGCTAAAGAAGAAATCTGCAGCCTAGTCTCACTGGATTAATTTAAGCCATCTTGCGTCACCGGCACGGCTGATGAAACGGAGTCTTTCACAGCCTGGGACACCAGCGGGACATCCTGTTTCAGTTTAGAAATCACCCCCGTGGCCCCCCACCTCCCCACTAATAAAACAAAGGAACCCAAGGAATAATCTCTGGCCAAAGAGGCTGCTCAGGCACTGATTGTCACCCTGGCACCGAGCCAAGCACAGCGTGCCACAGAAATGGGCCCGGGAGGAGAGCGACTGGAAAGCAGTCAAAGAGCACCGAAAAGGGAAGTCATTAAACTACCAACAACAACAGAACTCTCATTTGTTCAGCTTTCCTTTCTTCTTGTTCTCCCCCCTATTCTTCTTTTCTTTTTTCTTTTACTTTTTCTTTAAAGAATGAATTCAATACAAAACTTTCCTCCAGGCTGTAATTAAAGTCCAAATCCACTTATTCCTATCACCCCAGAGCTGCTGCTG
This sequence comes from Nycticorax nycticorax, assembly GCA_023375905.1. Lineage (NCBI taxonomy): Eukaryota > Metazoa > Chordata > Aves > Pelecaniformes > Ardeidae > Nycticorax > Nycticorax nycticorax. Next base: position 6,723,877 of record JAKFQP010000061.1, on the reverse strand, counting down.
TTGCTCTTTTGTTTTGGTTGCATTATTTATGAAATTCTGCATAACTTGACTTCCTTATTTAAAAAATAATAATAAATAATGACTAGACCGTGAGTTTCGCAGAATGAAAGGAAAGGTTTTGTAAGCAGCATGAGTCTTGTAAGTGCCTTTGTGATGATACCCTTACAGTTCCAGAATGGTTTATTTGTTCTGCTTTGGAATATAATGGGGGAAGGGGAGAATGACATTTTTTACCGTCAAGGGCTGGATTCCTGCTGGTGGAACTGATGTCAATACACAGGAGAGAGTGAAGTTAGGCTGATTTATTCTAGCTGAGAGTTTGTTCTTCAATATTTTTTTTTTTTTAATTCAGAAGAAAATTAATACTTTGGAGAAAGTAAAAATACTTTGGAGAAAGTAATGTTGAACTGCAAATAAGTAGAGTGTGTGTACACTGGGAAATTGGAAGGAAAGCTATTATAATTAAGATTTCACTCTGTAAGATTAAGAGGGGGTTAGAAGATGTTAAAATCTGCACCCAACGGAGCTCTGTCTTTTCAGGCAATAAAGAAAAGATTGACCAAAAAACCACTGGTTTGTGTGATGTGTGACTCAAAAAAAAAAAAAAAAGGTAAAATAACACCCAGCCTGCTTAGCAAAATAAGTGACTTACATATGTATTGTAACAATAACCAGACCACATGATAGTAATGGCTTGACAGTGGGGGCCTAATAAGCAAAACTAATGGAGTAAGTAATGAATGTTTTGGCAGATGATGGAGAGAGATGTTAGATAATGTTTACTTTTCCTTTTCCTAAATGCTGTTTTTAATTAGCATTGGGATGCTTCTTCTGTAGCCATTTGGAACACAGCTTTGGGATGGCTCCTTTGATACAACACAGCACTTTGGGTGGCTGTTCACTTGTCACCACTTGACATTGTGGAGGAAAGATGCAACTTGAGACATTTCCGAACATATGGCCCAAAAGGAAAAGCTTTTAGGGGAGGGGAAGAAACTGGGGGTGTGACTGATCAAAAGTATCATAGCGGATCTAAAAATACCCCCTGAGAGCAGGCTTCCCCCTGGATAGCACAGCCGCATTGTTTATGACAATCTGGTAAGTCTTCTGAACAGATGAGGAACATCCATTCGGTGCAGCAAAACCTTGGGCTTTTTGAGAGTGGCTGTATTTTGTATGCAGTGCCTGAAGGGTGGGGAGAGGGAAGGGGGGGGGGGGGGGGGGGGGAGGGGGGGGGCGGGCGGCAGGGGGGGAACACGACACAACACACACGACACTTTCTGCATGAAGGGAAAACTATAGCTACCAACTGCAGGTGTGTACCTGAAGTGCCTCCTATGATCATAGGTTTTTGGGATTCATGCTTCACTGTAGATGAGATTTTATATAGAAAGTGGAACTTTGCAGCCTGAACCTGAACTTGCCTCTGTGGAGAAGAATCTTTGTTTTTCATGCATGTGCTTACTGGGTCAAAAGACTTTAGCTTAAGCTAAGGGTCAATGCCAGATTGAGCCATTTGAAAAACAAGAGTATATTTGATTGCAGTGCCCTTTTATTGAATTAGTATCTTGGTACCTGCAGAGAAATTTCATAAATCTGCTTCAGATCAGCTCTTTGGGCTTCTTCTTCCCTTCTTCCCACTCACAGCCCTTCATGTAACAATTTAGTAATAAATGCTCTCTTAATTAAATCTCTCAAAATACAGCTTACACAAATTCATTAGCTGAATGTGTGTGATATGCATGAAAGCATATTTGAGTAAATGTGTTATGGACAACCAGCTTGCCACTCACAATCTACGCACATTTATGGACCTGCTGGTGTGCTCTACACCTGCAGCTTTTTGGCAGAGAGTGGGGTCACTGTGTGAGTGACTGCAGCTGGGAGCTCTCCTTGCTACCTTCACTGCAAACTTCCAAATTGGTCTCCTGCTGCTGTAGCCATTTTGTTAATTTTTAATTGTTTCTGGATGTTTTAGCATGCTCAGTCATCAAAATGAGGGAGAATTAAGGCCATTGCCATTTGAACAGAATATGTGTGCAAGTCACGTGGACATCAGTTCATGTGGGGAAGCAGAAATGTGCTATTTCTTGCAGACAGGGGTTCTTACAGACACATGCTTTCCAGAATGTTACAGTCCTACTGAACCTATTGACTTGAGCTGTAGCTGGAGAGCAATGCTGCTGGAAGCCTGGTCCACAACTGGCTTTTGAGGAGGCATCTCAATCTTCCAGAAGAGGTATGAGCACAGGGCTTGCAACTGGGCCACCCCAAAACACCTTCAGGTTAAGTTTTGTAGTTGTGTGCAGCATTCCTTAACACGTATCTCTCCAAAAGGATTTGCAGGCCCAGATTTCAGATCCTTGTAAATAAATTTCTGGTTATAAAATCAGTGCATTTACAGGGATCACCTAGTAACACAATCCACCAGGAACGGTGTACACCCACATGCTGCTGGCATTTAGCCTTGTCTCTCAAGTGGAATCCTTTTTTGTCTTGGTTCAGTTTTTCACAGCCCCTTCAGCAGAAAGCTCAGCCACTCTGTTTGGCTGTTGTACAAAGAAAGCAGTTCCTTTTGGAAAAAGCTGTGTTTAGTGGGCAAGGGTTAACCTATGGCCAGGGGAGGTGGAGGTTACAACACTGAGTCTGTAAGTGATGGTGTTACAGCACACATCATTGTGTTCACATATTATTAGATATTTACAGAGCCTGTCACCTCAAAATACGGTTCAGTTCCTTTGTGTTGCCTCAGCAGATCTGCCTCTCTGAGGATCAGCAGCAAAGAGAGCTGACTCTAGACATTTACATCTAGGTACAATGATATAAGGTGTTTTCTGCAGCGATTTTCTAAGCTTCAGTGCTGTGAGTATGAAAAGATGTAGCATGGAGTGTCTCCAAGATAGGCCATACAGCATGTGTGCATAAAACTGTGCAGGAATTACAGTCAAACAGCATTGACTCTTGCATGTATTGTTTAAGGTGGCTGGATGCAGCCCTCCTTGCAAAACCTCCATAGTTGTCATCATCTATTCACACGAAACACCGGTGGCCACTCTTGTCTACTTCAGCTTCTCCTGTCTTCAGGACTTCGGCACAAGGCTAGGTGCAGAGGCCACCATAGACTAGTGTAGCTTCAGCTAACCAAGCATGTGGGGCTGCAGGCAATCAAAGAAATGAAAGGAGGCCATCCGCAGTCTAGTCTGGAATCAGCATGACATCTTTATTCTCCTTGTAGAGGAACAAGTGAGAATGGACAGGAGGTTGAGGAACGAAGTGTGTTTTCCTCCCAGTTATCTTTAGGCTAAGCTAGTGGATTTCTAATGCCTGCACTTTCTTCTGGTCAGAGCAGTGCTCACTATATGTGGCCTCCTTCTTTTCCTCACAACAATGGACAGTGACATACTATTGTGGTATCCCTTGGCCAGTTGGGGTCAGCTGTCCTGGCTGTGCCCCCTCCCAGTTTCTTGTGCCCCTGGCAGAGCAGGGGAAGCTGAAAAGTCCTTGACCAGTGTCAGCACTGCTCAGCAGCAACTAAAACATCAGTGTGTTGCCAACATCCTTCTCATCCTAAATCCAAAACACAGCACTACACCAGCTACTAGGAAGAAAATTAACTCTATCCCAGCTGAAACCAGGACACATGCCTGTCTGGTGGGCAACTCACATGTGGAGATGAGAATTTGTAAGTCCAGTGTCCTTGACACTGAAACAGATCAAGCACTGGTAAGAGAACTGCTATTCCCTTTCTTCAAAAATGTCAACCAGATTCATAATGAAACTTTTCTGGAAGAAATTAAGGAGAGAAGGCTAAGGGGCTAAGGACATGTTTGCAGTATATAGATGTGTTGAATGTGCTAACCACAGACAGGGCTTTATAGAGTCAGACTCTCCTCTTAAAGCTGTTCCACAAGCTTCTACCCAAAAACCTGTCTTGGACTGGGAAAGTCTTCAACAGGAAAGTTTTTTAAAACCAAGGCATGTCCACAAAATATTTCCATTTCTGAGGCCTGATATTTTTCCACATGAAACAACTTTGCTTGGTTTGTTCTGTTTTGTCGTACTTTTCCGAAGCATTCTTTGTTAGCGCTTAACCGTCAGAAGAACCTGGAATCATCCCAATTCTAACATCAGCAGCCCAAATGCTCTTGTCAAGCAGTTCAGAAAGGCTGAAGCGGGAGATTAAACATAGCTGGAGCAACATGAAATAAATGAAGGGACGGTGGTAGAGACAGGGGAAGGAGGGGGAAATAGCTGCCCAGTCTTTCTGTCTGGTAGGAAACAGAAGGCTGCTGAGTGCATGTTTGCTCTTCCCCTTGCTGCAGCTGCTTTTTCCTTGGCTTGCTGTGTTTCCTCACACCCCAGCCTTGCTCAGACTGCCTTACTGTGAGTCAGAGGAATTTTCCCTCTGTGTCCACTGCTCTCCAGGGCCATCTGTTGACTCTTTTCCAGGTCCTTTTTATTCTGCTCTTCTTGTGCCCCCTTGAGCCAGCACTGAAAGGACCCAGGAAAGACAGTAAAAGAAGGGACAGGGGAAGGAAGACAGGTTGCCTTGGTTGTGGCATCTCTGTGGCTCTTCAGGAGATGGGGTAAGGTGAGGCAATACAATTAAGGAAAATACATGTGAGACCCTCCTGTTGTGCCTTTAAAAAAATTTCCTTCCAGTGTACCTGCTTAAGGATTTACGATTTTTTTTTAAAAAGGTATTTATGACACCTGTATTCAAAAGAAAATGTTAGGGGAGAAACCTCAGCCCAGGTTTCTGGAGCCAAACAGACCCAAAGACCCAGACCACAGGTTGCCCAGAACACTTCAGGACATAGTTTACACATCCCACCAAAGTGTTGACTGAGCAAGTGACTACAAGGACTCTTCAGGGGCAATATCTCTACTTGCACTATGTAAAAGCAAGGTTTGTGTCTTCCTAATGCCTCTCAGCGACCCTAAGTCTCCTTCATTCTGCCTGGGCAGTGATAAGTGCCAATAATAGCCTCCTTAAGCAAACGTTCTCATCACTATGAGTTAGATCTGCTTCTTTTTTTTTTCCTTTCCCTTCATGTCCTCTGTGGGGAGAAAACACATGCTTTCTCTGCTGTTTGTGACTCTTTGCTCTAAGTTCCCACTTTAGTGCTAAATTTTTATCACTTCTGATCATTCTTCAAAGAAAAGCAACTTCTGGCATCATTATTTGTTGCAGATGCTTTTAGCTGTCAACCTTTTCTATTCAAAATAGTTGTCTTATTGTTCTAAGCTGACAAAGCAACGCAGCATTGGGAAACTGCTCCAAAAGAAATTGCTGGAACTAGTACCTTTCTGGGTTTGTGCAGCGCCTTTGGTCTGCAGCTACCACTAGAGAAGAGCATGTGCAGACAAGTGAAAATGTTCTGTTCAAGGCCTCCTGCTGGGCCGATGGCAGAGCATCAACACCACCACGAGAGATTTCTGAGTACCAGACCATGCCTGTCCCCATGAGTTCATGCTGCTTCAGGGTATTTTACAACTGATCTCTTATCTAAGGACTTCTAAAGCCAGGGCATGAGTAAAGTGAGACTGAGTTTAACTCTAAAACTCATTATGTTGTATGGAACAGTGACCTTCACCAGGAGATGTATGAGCAGATCAGAATAGCACACTAGTATATGGCTTAAAGAGCTATTATGTGCTAGACTATGGTGCCTAAGTACATATTTCCGTATTGTCCAAGCAAATACCTTCTTCATGTACATGCCTAGATGTTTTCAGAAGTCTTGCAAGGTCATGCCTCTGTGCTTAAAAATCTGTCCCCTCTAACTGAATCTGACTCAGGTCTGTGGCTGCCTTACACAGAGAGCTGTTGTCTTGTCCTGTAACTAGTCATCCCTAAAGGATATAACCTGAAAGTTATTGACGGCTGAGTCGTACTTGCTGCTCTCACATTGATGACAGTGCTTTTATTTGGTTTAGATATATTTTACCTACACAATGCAATTACTTTGACTTGTAATTATCTTTCTGTTGCCATGAATTACTGTTTATTAGTTATCAGGAGGACAAATGCCAGTATTCACTACAAAGAGCCATGACTAAACTGGTGGGAAGACCCACAGCTGATACACCTATAATCATCTGTAACTTCACTTCTTTATTTACAGAGTGTCCAAAGGGATGCTGCGTGTCCTCACAATAACAGGCTTTGTATTATCAGGTGGACCATAAAAATGTGTACAAAGCATTTCCCTTTCTAAGAGAATGGATGAGCTATTAAATTTATAATGCAACTTCTAATACAGGTATTTTTAATAAAAAGGCAGAGCATTTTACTGAGCGGCCTTATGCAGGCAATGTGTGACAGACAGCACCTTGGGAATTGGGCTGGGTCACCAGGTGACCGTGCATCTTAGGGCCATGCATGAAGCTGGCACACAGGGGCTGTAATGCTGTGGCCAGTCAGAAGGAGGAACACCCAGGAAAGGGTGATTGCTGGGGTGAAAGACACAGCAAACACTGCTTCCTCATGGCCTCTGGAGAGAGGGGGTGATGGTGGCATTTCCAAACACCTGGCCTGACAGCAGCCCAGGTTCATGGCCATCAAAAGGCATGGCATAGTGGGCTGCAGAAATGACCCAAACTTCAGGAGAGGGCAGGCTGAGGTGACCAAAACAGGTTGTGAGGGGTGCTTGGGAACCCCAGTAGTGGTGAAATAAGCAGAAAGCCTTGCGGAGGAGGCAAAAGGACTTCTACCAAGTCCTTGACTTTTGCAGAGAGATCACCAAGGGGAGAGCCAATTAGTGCTGTGGATGGTTTATTGTGTGATCCCCTCACAGTTTCAGATAAAGAGTGCTAACGTGTTGGAATCTAGCAAATGGATAATCTATGTCCTCCTCATGCCAGCTGAAATCTGGAGCAACTCTAACTTCCCAGCAACTCTTTCTTCCTCACCCCTCTCCCTGAGTGTTGGCTAACGAGATGACAATCAGGGGTTGTAATCTATCTCTTTTCTTGTAGTTTCTTACCATACTTCACCTAGAGAAGCAGCTATGCCAGTTCTACTTGGCATCATGTACCCATCAGGCAACTCTGCCCCAAGTGTCTCTCCTCCCCATCTGCTGGATTTTTCTTTCATTATGATTAAATGTAACCATATTCCCATTTGGCCTCAGATATTCAGCGGTAGAAAAGAGTTTTCTTCTCAGCAGTTTCTTACTCTGGAAAATATTTGGCACTGTTCGGGATACTTCTCGGCTCACCTCCATGACAAGCTCATTTGCTTCTGGAAGAGGCATATGGGAACATTTGTCTAGTTCTAGTGTACACTGGCTTTGGACTAATAGATCCCTTCCAAATCTCTTGAACGATTTGTCAGATAATCCATCAGCTATCGCTGTGAGCTACCTCTAGCACTAGTGTTGCTGTAGAGGAATACAAGCTGGAGGAGACTAAATAAATGTTTTTAAGTAGTCTTTCACTACTTCATTGTCATCAGATACTTGATAGTAACAGCGGTCTTTCAAGGAGCAAGCATAGGTCAGGTACACAATTGGCACATCTTTATAAACCAGCTGAATTGGTTCCAAGACAGAATTTCTTCCAGCTTTGACCTTTTGTATTTGGTTTTCTGCCCGGACATCTGTGAGCAGCGAAGCTCTCCAGTCATCACAGACATGCTCAGGACCTGCCCAGACACTGGTCCCCTCCACATTACAGGATACCTGCATCTTCCCAGTGCAGCAGTGCAGTTGTTTGAAAGCTTCAATGTGAAGCACAGTGTCACTATCAAATGGAGTCACTTGCAATGAGAAGCTGGAGACTGGCTGTGTTTTGCTAGCAACTAAGCAGCTGAAAAAAGGTTTACTTAACAAAACCATGCCCACCACATGACAGGGGAGTCACACATAGCATTGAAAGTCTGTAGTTTGATGGTAGAGAGGGATGATACTAACATAAAGATTTCCTCTCTTCTACTAGTGACTGCCTCCTCAGCTCTGCCAGTGCAATGGGGTACCTGCCCTGGATTTGAAATTAAGAAATCTTTTGGTTAAGTTTTTATTTCAAGCCATCCCTTCCCTGATCTAGCTTACAATACTGAGACTGTAGTTATCTGCAAATGTGTCACTGAGAGGATGCTGCTAGGGCAGGAGGAAGCGCAAGGGAGAGCAGCAACCACAAGCACCACTGCATCACTGCTGCAAAGCCCATGCTGCTGTAGTGGGCCTGTGGTATATCCCAAGCTGCACTGTTCAGCATGGGCTTGCAAGCAGCAGGAGCCAATGGGCAAATCAGTTGCGCAATGCTGCATCTCTGCTGATGAACCAGGCCAAGAAACTGCAAACAAGTTCAGGAATATCCCTTCAGTTTTCCACATGGACCCATCCTGGCTGGGCATGTGCTGCTGCAGGACCACCTTCCTGGCCTGGTGCATGAGGCAAGTGGCTGGACTCACCACCAACAGAGCCCATGCTGCTGAATTCAGCTGTGGCCTGCAAGTCCACTCTCAAGAAAGATCTTTAAATATGTGAAGCAAACCACTTGTGAATGGGCTGCAATTCAAAACTCTGTAAGTATGTGTAACATATTGAAACAACTTCACATAACAATTACAATGGGGAAACCATTGTCTTATAGATGACAAAACAGGGAGAGAATGAATGAATATTGTTATGCATTAGTCACTTTGGTTTATTGTAGATACATAGAAATAGAAGAGGCTGTGGCACGGCACGCACAGAGCAGTATCATGAAATAACTCTTGAAATAACACTTTAGCTTTGATATTGCCAATATGAAACTTAACTCCTACTCATTTCCAAAAATATTGGGCAGTGCATGACCTTGTTTATGTATGCCATGCAACACACTTCTAATAAGTACTGTGGGCAGCAAAGGTCATTTCATCATGATTTACAGATTTACAAACATTCTTCGTGGCTTTAATTGAAGAAAAGTAGGATGACTTATAGGGATACTTCCACATGCCCTGTGTGTCAGCTTCATATGTTAGCATATCAAGTGACCTTTTCGGAGCCTTACTTAGCGGTAGACAGAGACAACCTGAAGTGCAGTGCAAGCAAACATTTCCCTGCCCTTTCCTGATGCACCAAGTTAGTGCACAGTATTTTGCTTGCTTGTTTGGGGGGTGTTGTAGTTCAACCCTAGCCGGCAACTAAGCACCACCCAGCCCCTCGCTCACTGCCCCCCCGGTAGGATAGGGAAGAGAATCAGAAGGGTGAAAGTGAGAAAACTCATGAGCTGAGATAAAGGCAGTTTAATAGGGAAAGCAAAAGCCGCATGTGCAAGCAAAGCAAAGCAAAGGATTCATTCACTACTTCCCATGGGCAGGTGGGTGTTCAGCCATCTCCAGGAAAGCAGGGCTCCATCACACATAATGGTGACTTGGGAAGACAAATGCCATCACTTAGAACGTCCCCCCCCTTCCTTCATCTTCACCCAGCTTTTACTGATGAGCATGACATCATATGGTATGGAATATTCCTTTGGTCAGCTGTGGTCAGCTGTCCAGGCTGTGTCCCCTCCCAACGTCTTGTGCACCCCCAGCCTCCTCGCTGGTGGGGTGGGGTGAGAAGCAGAAAAAAACTTGACTCTGTGTAAGCCCTGCTCAGCAGTAACTAAAACAACCCTGTATTGTCAATACTGTTTTCAGCACAAATCCAAAACATAGCCCCACACAAACTACTATGAATAAAATTAGCTCTATCCCAGCCAAAACCAGCACAGGGGGAAACCCTGACCTAAACACAAAGCACTCACCTTACAGAGTGTTGTGTTCTTACTGCAGCCTGGACCCTGCCATGAGATCCCTGCACAGGGTGAATCTGAAACATTCCTACTTGGCAGCATTTTTGGGAGGGAATGTCATGAATATTGCCAAAGATCTCCTTTCAGAAATAGCCATGAGTAGATAGAGGAGGCCCATGAACTCTGGAGAAGCATGTTAGCTTTAGAGATGATAGTAGATATACAGAAGATATAATAAGAGATTTTGAGCGTGCAACAGGGCCCATAGTGCCTACTGACCTGAGCAACAAATCTTGGTTTAAGATAGTTCTTCCTCTCAGTCAGGTCTGAAAAGCTCTATCAACAGTAACAACATTGGGAGCTCATTAGTGCTAGCTATTTTCAGTGTGTTAATATCTGATAAATAAAAGGGTTTAATAAGAAATTTTGTTGTGTGTCTTGTGATTCCTAAAATTGAAATAAATAAAGCCAGTTGCAGAAAAAAATTGGTTCTCACTTGAGCCCTTAATGCTTTTAATGATGCTGGAATAAGGAAAATTAGTTTTAAAAACACTGTAGAGCTAAGTGAAACAAATCTGTTCATGAGCAGAAATACTTGTCACTCAATTGCTTAACGAGAAGTTCTGAAACACTGTCAAGGACTTAAATAACACTTGTGACAATTTAGGGACTGTTCCTTCCCAGTTTAAACAAATCAATAGCTAAATGCTTTTCTTTGAGTGAGCAAAGTCTGGCCTGTAAAGCAAGCCACTACTTTTAGATAAAGTATGAAATGCAAAAATCATTATCTTCAGTGCAGAAAAAATATGGCTTATATTTGTTGTCATCTAGTTGAAGTTTGAGACTGATTACACACTGGTTCTTGCACTTCTTTTTAACCAAAGAGGCTGAAGTTTATATGCTGGCGTAAGTAACAATAGCAGGTCAGGCAGATGGTTTGCCAAGAAGCATGTGAAAACTGTAATTGAGCAAACATTCTCTTTCATGAGTAATAAATAGGCTTTTCCCTCCAGTAACAGCATTAAAATTCACTGTGTGAAGCTAGAAGGAAGCTCCGTATTTCCAGCAAAGTATTGAACCTGTGGTGCTTTTTAAGAATTCTGGATTCGTGCTTTGGTGAAATCACTCTGAGAAAAGTGAAAGGAGGATGGAGGAATCTTCTGGCCTCTGGGCAGCTGGACAACCCATCCCTGGAGGTATTTAAAAGATGGGTAGATGTGGTGCTTAGGGACATGGTTTAGTGGTGGATGGCTAAGGGTTGGACTTGATGATCTTGAAGGTCTTTTCCAACCTAAACAATTCTATGATTCTATGACTCTATACTCTGCATCATCTGTTTGAAGAGAAGGTATGCATAACAATTGCAAACACTATCTTCATCTGGAGTACTGTGTCCAGTTCTGGGCTCCCCAGTTCAAGAAAGACGAGGAACTCCTAGAAAGAGTCCAGAGGAGAGCTACTAGAATGATAAAGGGACTGGAGCATCTCCCCTACGAGGAAAGGCTGAGAGAGTTGGGCTTGTTCAGCCTGAAGAAGAGAAGACTGAGAGGGGATCTCATCAACGCATACAAATATCTTAAGGGCGGAAGTCAAGAGGACGGAAGCAGTCTGTTTGCAGTGGTGTCCAGCGACAGGACTAGGGGCAATGGATGCAAACTGAAACACGAGAGGTTTCAGTTGAATATGAGGAAGAACTTCTTCACTCTGAGGGTGGCAGAGCACTGGAACAGGCTGCCCAGGGAGGTTGTGGAGTCTCCTTCTCTGGAGATATTCAAAGCCCGCCTGGATGAAGTCCTGTGTAACATGTTCTAGGTGAGCCTGCTTTGGCAGGGGGGTTGGACTAGATGATCTCCTGAGGTCCCTTCCAACCCTTGCGATTCTGTGATTCTGTGATTCTGTGATCTGCTTTTTACACAACATGACTTGAAAGCACATGACTTGTGCTTTTCTTCAAAGCACAGAGGACTGAGCCAAAATCAGGCCTGAAGTCAGATGTTAAATGGTGGAGGCTGAGGCACAGTGGAAGGAGGACCACTACCACCTCTAGCTGGAGTTTCTGAACAAAGCCATGGCTGCCCCCTCCACCCAGGTGAAGCCGACCCTGTCAACCACCACACCTCAGCCTAGAACCCAACAGTTTAGCTCCAAGAAGGTCTCCACAGGCACGGATGGACACCTGCCATTAACTCCTGCCTCCCCGCTAAGGGCTGGGTGACCCTGTCCCACCAAGTGGGCAAGGCCAAGCTGCTTGCCCGTGAGTGCCGGCAGTGCCGAGAGCTGGGCCAGTGGGCGGCTGGCACTGCTCTCTCTGTGGCCATCCCATGCGCTGTGGCTGAGCCCTGAGCACAGCAGCAGCTGTGCTCCTCCCTGACAGGTTTTCTGGGAGAGGTGTCTGCTGGGAGGCCAAGCTTTTGGAGAGGACTGCTGCGACAGTCAGGCTCTGATTTTGTCTGGGAAATGGCTATTCAAGGCTTGGGGGCAATGAAGCGGCTCCACAGTTTGGACTCTCCTTCTCAGCCATGTTGTCCAGACCTGAGCAACAGGGTGATTTTGAGAGCTTAGTGGCATGCGTGGAAGGCTCAGCAAGGCTGGACATGAGCTGTGGCTGCATATACAGTGCAGGCGTGATGGGTATTGCAGGCTGAGGAGCGCCTGCTGACAAATTGGGCTGTTCCTGTGCGAATCTCCGAGTGTTGAACTTGAGCTGGTAGGGCAAGATGAGAGCTGTGAGTAAGGTCTCTGCATGTCCATACTGCAGAACAGAAACCTTACTATAATTTAAAACCCTTGAGGGAATTTCCTACCTATCAACAGGGAAATGCAGCAACCAACTCTGAAATTATCTAACATCTCTGTTTCCCGGGATGCACCACAAAATCCAACAAGAAGGCATGGTGTGTTCTCAAGAGCAGTCTTGGGAAAGGTGCTTCTCACTCAGAGAAGCTGTGAGGAGGCCATGTGAATCCTGAGCACTGGGCCAGCTGAGGGCAGAAGCCTTCATGGCAGCATTATGTGAGAAATTATGAGCTCTGCAGAGTGCTGCACTTTCCCATCAGCATCATTTCAGTCTCATGATGATTCAGCTTAGTCAGGGCTCTCTGTATTTGGGAATGGTACAATGCCACAAACAGTGCTGCTGTTAAACAAAATAAACCTAATAAAACACAGCATTGTCTGAACAGATCAGACTTCAGGTCCATCTATTCCAGACTCCTCTTTCTCACATTGATGAGACTGTTCAAAGACAGAAAATAACAGCAAGCAGGTGTGGACTAAGCTGCCTTGTTCCTTCCCTGCCACTGTATTAAGTCGCAATCTGGCCCATAATAAATAGTAGCCTGAGCCCTAAAGTATGATTCTTAATACCCCTTCCAAAATATTTTCCACTGATTATAATTCTGGCTTTATTAGTATTTTTTTTTTATAAAAGCCCACTCTTCTGTTTAAGACTAAACTAGATTCTTCTAGGTGATTTCAAATCAAAATTCACAGTGACCATCCTAGAAGCAATTTCTTTTTAATTTTTTGTAACTTTTTGGCAAAATCCCATAGGTGGCCTTGGCATAGGAGCAATAGAGAGTATTCATGAAAACCTTTCTACTGTTTCCACCAAAATAATTTTGAATCCAAACTATGGACAGCAGATAATACAAAAATGTAATAGCAAATCAGAGGGAGCACAAGTCTTGGTAACACTGTAATGCAGACAGACCTCTAGGTCACATTTTGTTTCTACTCTCAGGTCATAGCTTACTTTTTTTGTTCTTCGTCTTTGTGGCTTCCCCCTTCCATTTGCTCTGCCACTGTGTTAGCAGTATGCTATTGTCAGGCTTTCCCCAAACACGTTTGGCTCTCCCATATTTGTGTCTACAATAACCTTGCAAAGCTGACAACTTGGGGTTTTTTTTCTTTCTTTCTGTTTCTTTCTTTCTTTCTTTCTTTCTTTCTTTCTTTCTTTCTTTCTTTCTTTCTTTCTTTCTTTCTTTCTTTCTTTCTTTCTTTCTTTCTTTTCTTTCTTTCTTTCTGTCTCTCTTTTCCTCTTTTGTTCCTTGTGTGCTTTGCTGTATTCCTTCTACCCCCAACTTTCCAACCACACAAGCTCACAAAATCCGTCTCTATCCCTACAGTAAATTCATTCTCCCTGACGGTAAACTCCCATACAGAATTCTGGGTGGCAGGTTCTGGCCAGGGTTGCATACAAATTAGCTTGTGAAAAATAGCATCAAGTTAGGTAAAGAACAAAAGCAAACTGACTTCAAAGGGAACGAACCAAGTGTAATCTACAGTTACTATACACCAGGGGTTTAACAGAGCCTGTGTTAACAAAAAAAAAGAAACCACCTACAAAACAAGCAGTAACCAGACCCTCTCTTCTTTCTTTCTGTGATACATAGGAGTTGCTTTTAGAACAAATCACGATCAAAAAGTAGCTCTTTGATACGCTTTTGGGTTGCAACCACTGCTAACAACACTTTGTTCATCCTGATATTCTGCAACAATTCACTGTGACTCCCTGACTCACCATGTCTGGACCAGCTTATAGACACACAGAGAGAGAGAGTCTCAGCTGGCAAATCTGAATTGGCTGGCTATAAATGAAGTCTGGCTAGCTTCCCAAAGATTAGACGCCTGGACATGCTTCCCCTTGCTGGTGGTTTGTGGTTTTTTTGTTTTTTTTTCTTTTCCCCTTTCTAGTCAGTCACTGATGTGTATATATCCAGCAAAGACACAGTGAGCTCACAAACTGTCTAGCATGTTCTCATGCTTGTTCTCCTTGTTTCTTTTTTTTTCATTTCTTTTGGGTGGGTGCAAAGAAGTTTCAAAATAGAGAAGAGGTTAACAAGACTTTTAAAAAGTCTATTTTTTCCCCTCTTTTGCTCATGAACTCAGGAGATTACAATAAGAAATATCTTATAAAACCCATGTCTGCTCTGCTTTATGATATGCTGTGTATTAAAATGTCATTGCACTTTAATTAGGTCTGTCCACTTGTGGGGTTTTTTATAATTTATGAGATTCCTCCCTTTTGAAGGCAAAATTAATTTACAGACTGGGATTCAGAGGCAGCCATTACCTGTGTGGGGGTCTTGCTGGCTGTCTTTAAATAGAGAGGCCACGCACAGCAAGTCTTAAACCTGTATCAGGCAACAGGAGAGCACCTACTCTTGGATACTGAAATTTCCGGGAGGGAAGTAAGAGGAGGTGGAGGAAACAAAAGCAGATAGAAAGACAACTTATATCCTAAATATGGAAAGGAGTGAGTTTCCAGTGTGTGGTGTGCCTTAGTTCTGAAAAAGGCAACCATCCAGCAAGTTTGGACTTGAGTGCCTGAGCTATATCATAGTCACTTCATCTTATTTTACTTTTAGGCACTCTCCTGTGTACAGGGTATGAAGCCAAATTGCTAATATGTTAGTCACAGCTTTTATAAGGTCATTTTAGGGGAACTTTTTCTCTCTCCCCCTCACTCCTTACTCCCCCCACAAAACCCATTAAAATAGTTGATTGTCCCTGGTTTGTCAGGTGCAAAAGAAAGGAATTGCATTGCTCCTGGAGATGAAAGTTGCTCAGTTGTTTGATGTGGGGCTCAGGGAGGGCTACCCCACTGTCTGCATGAGGTGCAAAGACAGAGCACTGTTCCCAAGACAGGTTTAATATCCATTTTGTGCCCTGCATGCAGCAAATGACAGTTTTTTAGACTCCTGCTTGTAACGTGGTGATCTAAGAGAGCATATGTGCACTGCAGAAATCCTCTTATATAAGTATGTAACCACAGGAATATCAAATAATTCCCTCTTTGTCCATCGACTGCCTTTTTCGGCTATCCCAGATGAGTCTGCTAGACCTGGCTTTGGGATGCTTCTTAAAGAGTACAGAGTAAGCATGGAGAAAAGATTAAAGGAAGAATACAATCTGTGTGAAACAGTGGCCCTGACTCTAAAGAAGCAGATGATCTAAGGGAAGGAAGAGCCTTCCCTTTAAACAAGAGACTCCGCATGCAATGCAAATGATCCCATATGCAGCTGCCACTGGCAGGCAGCCACCCGCCTACAGAAGAATAAAGTCAAAGCAACAATTCCCCTGAACCCTGAAGCTCAGTGACTTCAAACAAGAGAAAAAGAGAAAGTGACATTATTTTTTCCAGTGAACTCTTTCCATCTCTAAACTGTATTGATGACCTCATCAGCTACAGCTGTCAACTTGAAGCTTAGCTTATTTCTGTCCAGTGGACAACATCTGGAACTATCTGTGTATTTTTACCTAGGATGGGAAACATGTGGAGCACGCTGCCTCAAAAATATGTATTGAGGGCGTTAAAAATGAACCTCATCTTTTGCTCGCATCAGCAAGCGTATGCAAATCCATTAACTTAGTGGGAACTACATACAGAGCATGACATCAACATAGATAATTCAGGAACTGTTGGCTTACTAAGCAAATTTATTGACAACTGGCTGTGACCATCTCAGCTTCAAGTACTTGTATGATGCTTACACATAGCCACAGTGATAAGGAGACTACCAATCAGCAAGGTAAGCTTGCCATGTCCACTGGACTCATCTACCCTCTAAAGAAGTCTGAGAGATCTTGGTGAGTGCATCTAGATTTTTCATGCCACTGCTATCTTGTGCATCTCAGAATTGTGACCCTTGCCTGTCTTTGGAGGCAGATTTTCAAATCTAACAATGTACTCCAGTTTGCCATGTCTCTTACTCCTCAGAGAGGAAGATGCAGATGCTTGGAATGACCTGGGACCATCGTACCTCTGGTGATGGGAACACAGTAGGCTTCAGGGGGCCTCCTCTCTACTGTATACCAATCTATATTCAAACGTGTCATATTAGTCTTTATGACTTCCCAGTGAATTTCTTCAATGTATAAAAATATCATTGGGTTTCCACTTAGTTCTGCGTGGCTGCCAAACTATGAAAGCTGGCAGCTACTGTCAGTCTGATGGCTGTTCACTGAGTAGCACCTTAAAGTGTCCATTCAGGCTTAAGTCTTGGTGCTAAGTAAGTTGCAAATGTATGGGAAGAGTGTTGTGTCCCCAGAAAACTTACAGTGCAAAGCCCTAATTCAGCAAAACACAGGTTTTGCTGTGCACTCACTTGCTGTCCGTGGTGGGGAGGATTAAAACCACAGTTTAAAGTCGACTGCAAGCTTCAGTGCTTTGCTGAATAAAAGCTTACTGGGACATGAGGAAAAGGAACAAGAGAGGGAAAGTGAGAAGCTGTGTTGTGGATTTAAAAGCTGTTTGTATGTTGTTTCTTTACCACATGCAGCTAGAAAACTCACTTCATTACAGCTACCTGCTAGATTCTTGGTTTTTACAGTATATAAAAAAGGATTTAGTGGCAGGATTTGAGGAACAGAGGGTTGTGGAAGTGCAGGCAGTTCAGGAAAAATGCTCCCTGTAGGAGCAGCTGACAAGCTTACAGCTGTGACTGCTTCAGATTGGAGGAGTAGAAATAGACTCCTGAAAATGCAGAAGTGGATAAAAAAGGCACAAGAAGAAGCTTAGGAATGAAAAAACACTCCTGGTTTTGTCTCCCCCTCTGTTTTGGGAAATGTGCTGCCATTTTCCGGAGAAGTTCAGCCTTTGGAAGGCTTTGCAAATGAGCTTTTAAACATTATCAAATTAGTGTATTTAGCTGTGAATGCCACTCTATTTCCCTGCTCTTGTATTTTCAAAGGTCTGGATTTCATGCATTTCAGATGAATGAAGAATTAGCACTAAAAATAAGTGAGATAAACAATAGTGCAAAGTGAAGGGAGGACACCTGATGACTTTGTGGCTCCTTAATCTCAAAAATATGTCAATTTAAGTGGAGAAATGGGCCTTCAGTTTGTGAGGATGGGATTTGTTTGAAATGGTGAAAACAGAATGGCCGAAAATGGTCACATCAAGTTTTGCTCATGGAAGAAGTTTTTCTCTATCATTTGTCCTGTATTGTGGACCATCTGTTACACTCCTGAAAAAAGCAGAAACAGGAGTAGATAGAACGACAATCCCAAAATCTCTAATAGCTATTCCTACTTACAAAGAATGAAACTAAAATGTGAGCACAGATCATCTCGGGGCTTCTGGGTTGTGTTTTTGCTGACAGCACTGCATTTGG
Source organism: Nycticorax nycticorax (assembly GCA_023375905.1). Classification (NCBI taxonomy): domain Eukaryota; kingdom Metazoa; phylum Chordata; class Aves; order Pelecaniformes; family Ardeidae; genus Nycticorax; species Nycticorax nycticorax. The sequence continues at coordinate 6,706,028 of JAKFQP010000061.1, read as the reverse complement.
ACATCAACAGATTTCAGTGGATATAGTTGAAGGGCTTTCTATTGTCTATGAGACTATTTCACTGCTGTCCACAAATAGATCCAATGCATTGAGGTTGGGGGGGTGAAGGGGGTTCATGAATACAGCTGAAGGAAGAATTTGGCCCTAAGGCCAAAAATTTCTCTTAATCTTGCCCTTTTTTACATATTACAACTACAAGAAGAAAAGTACGTGCCTCATATACAGAGACATTCAATGCTGACACCACCATTATCTGTTCGTGAACTATTTATAAATTATGTGTCTGGTCTTAAATTTTGTAAGATGTTAGTCTAGATGACAAATAGCTATGGTATAATGTTCCAGTTGAATTCAGTGGAAGAGAATGGACACTAGAAGTGTCTAAATTATAATAATTTCTGTAGAATATTTTCCTATTTTGTCTTAGATTTCTAGGATTTTCTAGACATACTAGAAACAGGGGTAATGTCACAGTTGCTACTCATGCTAATAAGCAGCATGTTAAGTATGCCTTCTGTGCCATAGCCAAAACACTCCACTGATTATTTTTTTCAGCAATGCGAGAACTATGTAGCTTTGAAGTTGTTCAGTCCATGTATATGTTCTTGCTATTCTATGTAAATCCTGCCTGGCTAAATTAAATCTAAATAAGGTGTCTGTATATGTTTGCAGTGTCAAAAATTCATATACAAACACACATAATCAGTGAGTACAATCTGCTTTTTATATATGAATGCAAGTTTCATGCTTTTACTGTTATGTATATGGTACACCTTGGGAAAGTGTGCTGTGATATTGTGAAATTTAGACTAATGACGGTTACCATTTGCTCTCACAGCTTTGCCAAAAAATTAATAGCTTTGCCAAAGAGGAAATTTTAATTTTTCCATTAAATTTAGGGCCAAGATACCAGCTAAGTCTTTAAGGTGAAAATCACTAGCTTCCTCTATAATTGTGTGCTTATGATAGAGATTTATGTTTAAAACATACAAACAAATAGACATGCTAATACATTTATCAAGAATGATGGGAATTGCTTTTGTCCAAATCTTTATACTTGCCTACAGTGCCTCGGTTGAAATGTCTTGCTGCCCCTGCTATCCTTTTCTACTCACTGCATTGCCACAAAAACCCCCTGCTTTCTGGTCTGTCTGTAGATTTCCAGCTACGATTTTAGGTTTAGTATTGGAAACATATACCATAAGAGCTGTGTTTCCTAGGAGGAACACGCGAGATTCAAAGACCATCTGCAGATGTGTGCCTTGTCACAAATTGAGACAGCTGTGAGCAAGTTATGATCTGAGGTGAGAGGAGAAATGTGAAACCCAGATTATTTTTTTTTCCTAAGATGGGAAAGGATGTAGATTTTGTTTTAACTTCTAAGAATGAAACAGAAAATTCAGATGTGAACAACAGCATTTCTTCCTTAGTGATTTTTTTACTAGAATCTCTGGGAAATTTGGCTATATGTTATCCCAGCCTGATAGAGAAAATACAGTGTTAACCAACTGTATTGGGAAATGTCTTTCAATGCCACCCCTGCCCAGAAGAAAGTATTCTGCAAAGAGGAGCTAGAAATATGTGTATGTGACTGCATATTACCAGGCAGTGATATAGCATAGTCTGGTTTCAAGCACCAGGCTTTTGAATTTCAAGAATGGTTTAGGAATAGAGGGAACTATTCATTGAAATGTGAAAATAATCTTAATGATGCTGATTTGGTCAAAAGATGGAAGTACTACTCTTTCCACAAGGTGTGTCACGCCTCAGTGCTGTCTTGATATAGACAATAATGTGACACAAAAGTTCTATAAATATTATTTTCTGCTATGTGAATTTACAAGGCAAGTCCACAGCTTTGGGTATCACTTGTGCGCTAGATTGTGCAATAGTCTTCCTTGAAATGTGTTTTTGGTTCACAGCAAAACAGAGGGTCTAATAGGCAATGCAATGGAGTGTAATCTCATACAAATTCCCTAAATCACAAGAAAGCAAATAGTTTTTTCTTTTGAAAATGCCCTTTAAGTTCCTGCCTGGATATTATTTCTTGCCATATTTATTTGCTTTTATTTATTCTTCTGTTTATCAGGAAGCATCAATACAGTTTTTCTTCATCCTTCCACAGGCTTATTCGTTGTTGTGTGCCACCAGTTAACTGCATTTCTTCCTTCAGTGGAGATGCTCAGCAGACAGGAGAGACAGAGGATGGTAGCACGCTGCATTTTGACACTGCAGTCCACACACCTCTGGACCAGCAATGTCAAATACATACACTGCTGGAAGAGTGTTTGTATGATCATTCTTCTGGAGCAGTAGAAGTATATTTCAACCCTTTTCTCTCCAGCTGTATGACTTAGTCATAGCAATTGTAAAATTTGCAGGGCACACAAGTTCAGTCTGGGTACATATTTAAGTGCTGTAACCAAGTTATAAAAATAAGAGTCAGGTATACTATTTATGGGCACCACGTGGTGAGCAAAGCTCTTTCTGCTTCTCTGTGTGTGACCTTTGAATGGTATCAACAGGATGTTGAAAGCTGTTGGCCAGTGTCATGCACCAAAGGAGAAAGGAATGGATTTCCCATAACTCCTTCTAGACTACTATCCTACACTGTGGCAGTCACTCTGTGATTCAGAAAGTTTGTTCTAGGAGTTCTTCCCAGTCTTGCTTCTCCTGCATGTTATCATGTTCATGTGTGTGAGCAAGACTGACTCTAAGAAAGGTGAGGTGTGATTCTGATCTCCCCTAGTGCAAAGTGGAGTAATCACACTCAAAAAAATTGGAGTTAAAACAGTGTAAGATGTTGTGCCCACAGTGATGACTAGTGACACATAAGTTAATTTCATTCCCTGCATGAGATCTGGTGCTGGATATACTGTGGTTTAGCGCAGCTGTGAGCCATCAGAAGATCTCACGGGAAGTTGTGTGGCTGTGAAATGAATTAACCTGTATCACTGCTGCACAGCGGGGCCTGTGATTAAGCTGTAATTCCTCCCAGATAGTTTCATAGTTCTCCTTTTGCAACCATCACTAATTCTAAACTGTAGCTATTCTGACCTTAACCCTCTCCAGACCCACAGAGACTCCACTGGGTAGGACTACTCATTTTGATAGTATTTTAAAGAACCCAACACTTTCTCCTTTTCTTGGTCAATCAATTCTTCTTGGGGTACATATTTAGGGGAAAACTGAGTTTTAGGAGCACTGGACTTGCTTTGAAAACTGAAGAGGATTTTTTAGGAGTGCGTCATGTATCAAAAGCTGAATTCTGCGGCAGCTTTACTTGGGAAGCTAAAAGAGGTTTTAGCTTTGGGTGCCAAGGAGACTATGTAGTATTCAAACTCTTTAGGACTCTGGTCAAGCTTATTGTTAGCTATCCAAAGGAAGTATCATGCTATGCAAAATGTAAAGCCTTTAAAAGCTTTCCTTTTGATGACATCTTTCAAAATGGATAGCTCAAGCAATCCATAAGGTTCATAATGTCAAATTAATTTCATGGTAGAGGTAGATCTAACATTGCTTTTTAAGGCTTCACCATAAACCAACACTAATGAAAAGTTCTGAAGTTCTCATGGGCAGGCACTGACTTTTGTATTTTTATCTTTTTTTTCCATTGAAAGCACTACTTTTTCAAACATTTTTTGCCCTAGGATTGTTTTTTGCCGCTGGATTGCTATGACTGATTACCCTGGTTGCCAACATCCAGAAGCCTGAAACTGTTGATTTACTTCGTTACAATAGATGACATCTTCATTGTTGGTATGGGAGTTTTGGCCTTCACAGAATAACCAGGGTCTGAGAGTACAAAGATTGTATTGAAAAGCATAAGCAAGTCCCAAGTAACAATGTATTTTAAAAAGAAATTAACCTTAAACTTCAAAGTGGGTTATGCATTGCAAAATCTTCTGGTTTAAGAACTTTAAGGATGAAATACTCAGGTTTTCCTGTCTCATCATACCTCTCAAGTATTCTTGAATCTTTAAAAGTTGGTGTATAGGCACCATTTTTGTAATCCATGTATTTTCTTTCCTACTCTCTCTGAGTCCTCCTTCTCATTTATTTAGGTAACTAAAGGTCAGAAATTTCAGATAAAGGCAGAAGAAATGAGCCTGATATGCCAGATGGAGGTACTTATCTTCTAAAACTATCTGCACAGTGTAATTGCTGATAACTTGAGAAACATGGCTGAGCAGAACTTTTCTTGTCAGCCTGGCTCACTCCAAATGATGCCTAAATTTGGACATCTGTTGCTAACAAGATGCTGTTTTGCACTTCAATAATCCAGTCTACAGGGTTAAATTCAAACTCAGTGACAGGCTGGTTGTCACCTAATTCCCAAAAGAGAAGAACAGCAGCCTTGGTAAGGTAGGCATAGCCATTTTTCAGTGGCAGGAGTCTTGAGATCTACAGGTTCTTGAAACACTTTCTGATTGTACCTTCAACTATCACTTAACAAGTCAACATGCACAATGAAAGAGATGGGTTTTTTGCTCTACTAGTAATGAGAGGTCTTCCTGCAACGCCACTAGTCTTCAGACTTTCAGAGGACTGTGGGCCATCTCACTAACCCTCAGAAAGAAAGGCAATCCTGCCCAGGGCAAGCCGCACAGATAAGTTTGCACTGGCAAATCTGTGAGACTAAGTACTAAAAAGTTGCACGGAAGTTACAACTTTTGATTGTTTATCTCTTTAAACTCTTTCCAGGTGCTGGGACTTGAACAGTCACAAGGGATGCTGGGAGCCTTGTGATGAGCAGAGAAGATGATTAACTGTGATCTCTGCCCATCACCTAAAAAATTGTGCTGTTCAAAGTTAGGTGAAGCCTTGCCCAGCTTCACTAAATCACTGGATCCCAAGGACGCAGAGTGTACAAATGAGGAAAAAGGAGAATTTATGTTGTATAAACAATAACCAGCCAGGTTAAACAGAGAAGTTTCTTCACGGTAAATATTGACCACGCCTCACCTCTGTGTTCACTGGTTACCAAGCTGTGCTCAATAATTTGCTGAAATTTTTGTCTTGTTATTTGCAATAAGAAAAGTCTTTTCAATGATACGAACATGTATGTGGATTGTTTAAAAGTATTTGAGACATTTTCAAGTTTTCATTGAAGTGGAAAATTTCAGCTGGAAATAAAAAAGTTTTGACTATTATAGAGTCCAAGTGAAACATTCAGACAGTGGGCAGAATAGAAGAAAGGCATTCTTATGCCTTCCTGGCAATAAGAAGCATAATTCTGCAGATGTCTCGGTGCAATGGAGAGACTAGAGAGGAAAACAGAAAGAGCTTTGGTATGCAGGGATCACAGGAAGCAGCTCAGAGATCAGAGAAGCGTACAGAAAGCCAGTCCATGAAAACACCTGATGATGATGGAGCTTAAAAAATTCAGTTACTTCTATAAAAATTATTGAACATGTACAGGGGTACCTATATTTTATTACAACACTGTCTTGAACTATTACACTGTAGTCCTATTCCAGTTACCATGCTGGAGTGAAAGGCAGTAGGATTCTTCCCTCTATGAAAAATAATCAGGAAAAAACCTACTTGCCTTTCCGTGTGATAGAAGATTATACGGAGACAAAGATTTCTAGGTTGTTGTGCTAAGTCAATTTTATCCTGTAAATGAAATTCCTGTAAAGAGAATAGTGTCACCTCACAACTTAACTCTTGCACACTGGGTCTACCACATGCACATGCAGCAGGGAGCATGTGTTGGGGATCTCTTTGTGGGGATTTCATATGGTCTCTGGGTAGGACCTCAAATTCAAAGTAAATATTCTGTAGGGTGCTTTGAGTTGTTCCAGAACCTGTTTTCAGAAGGCATTTGGACTAAATTCTCCGTCCCCTTTATCTGTGTAAACAGAAAGAGGGTGTTTATATAGTCCTAGCTTTATCAAGAAGTATCAACAACACTTACCTATTGCTTTTCTTCCAATTGCTTTTCAGTCTCAAACGGAAGAATTGACTTCTCCAAACAACAATTTATCTCTTCAAGACAGGATGCTTTTTAGGTGCCTGTGCTTGGATTTGTGGAAGGGAATATGAGAGGGAAAAAACCAGAAAGAACTTTATTTCTTCAGTTAGTTTTCTTGTAAGTAGTTACATCATAATCTTAAATATCTCATATAGGAACTCTGAATAACTGGACATGTTTTATGATTTGAACTCTGCCTTCCACTGCCTTACAGACTGATATCACATTAGAGCTGGTGTCAGCAATGCAGGGAAAGAGTCTTTTACCTTACTAATAACTTACTAATGATATCTTATTTTCCAGGCTTTTTATCTTTTATATTTCCTCTTGCAAATACAGCTTTTTTCAGTCTACATCTTTGCTACTGCATTATTGCAGGACTGAATAGCTAGTCTCACTTGGTGATGACCCTGAAAAACAACAGAAACATAAAAGAACATAAGAACATTTAGATAATGAACCTAATAGACTAATAAGGAGTGAACATGATAGCATACTTTGTGCTTTTGTTCTTTTTTTTTTTGACAAACACAGCAATCGGAGTATCCTTTTTGTTTTCATGACATAAACTGTTAAAAGGTGTTTTTAAGACAACTAATGTACCTACTTTCATCATGTCCATTTGTACTCAGTGAGCAGCTTTCCTTTTTTCCTTTTGCAAACTACAAATTAATAGTGTTTTGATATTTCTCCTTTCTTTGCATCAACTTTATGGTGTTTTCCTCAAACAATTTACTGACTATAACAATACAAATATTATTGAAGTGTTTCCTGAAATATGCGGGCATGTCTTCAGCCTAACCAAATTTCACTTTCACTATGAAATTGTTTGATAACATTCTTTAGAAGTGGAAAGTTTTCTATGCTCTGAAAGTGGAATCCAGAAAATGTAAGGGAAATGGGGTTTTTTTACCCCTTTAGATAATTTCTTATTCTCCAGATTTCTTATTTGTCTGATTCTGTATGCAGCTGACACATTTGTTGAAGTTTCTGACAGTCGCTAAAGCTTATGCAGCGCTAGCAAGGTATGGGACATATTCGTAAGATGTGTTAGGCTAGACAGAACAGCAGTGGATGTTGTTTTAATCCACGGTCATTTAAATCTGCTGAGTTCTAGTTTTTGTAATAGATACCCTTCCTGAACATAACTGCAAATTACAGAGGTCTGGATTTTTTCTATTTCCCCCTTTTTGCATTTAGTTGGCTGGTAAATGAAAAGCCTGTTCATGTTCTGGAGGTCCACCAGAAATAGTCTTCTGTGACTCGACCCTTCCCTATTGTTTTGTGTTTCTTTTACAGGCAGATTTTAGAAACTGGATTACTGGTTTTTTTTTTTTTACATGTGCTGGAAAGCTGCCAAAGCAAATAGATGCAGGTGCAGTGTGATTGCACCACCAGGCCCCAGATGTCTATGTACCTGATTTGGAGGTGGAGTCAGACAATTAAATTGCCGTGTTACCTTAACTGTGTTCAGATATATCAGCCCCTGCTGGGTCAGGGGAGGGAGAATGGTTCTGTCATGGTTTTATCCCGACTGGCAGCTGAGCCCCATGCAGCCACTCGCTACTCCCCACCCCCAGCGGGGTAGGGGAGAGAATCGGAAGGGTAAAAGTGAGAAAAGTCATGGGTTGAGATAAAGACAGTTTAATAGGTAAAGCAAAGCAGAGCAAAATAAGGAATTCATTCACCACTTCCCATCAGCAGGCAGGTGTTTGGCCATCTCCAGGAAAGCAAAAAAACAACAGACCAAATTCAGTGATTCCTGGTGCAAACACAAAAGTATTTATTTCTTGTCTGCACCATTAGTTTCACCGGGGATTTGTTAAGATACATCAGGTGGGTACTTCAGAGGAGCCATTCTCATAACATGAAAATTTAACAAATACCCCAAATTATTACATGTGGGGAATAAATGGCATTGCATTTCTCACAAACACCCACTAAAGCAGCAATAACATATTGTTCAGGCAGACATACTGAATCTTACTAGGAACAAGTTCTTCGTTAGTGTGCTGCCTGTCATTATTATGAATTGGTATTTCTGGTTAATGTGTGATTTTTTTTTGTTGTTTATATAGGTGTGTGCAAATATATGTGTGTTAGCTAGAGAGGTCCGTAGCAATATACCATTACTAAAATGGAAAATGTTAAAAGTCTAATTTGAATGTCTCTGTGCAGCCTGTGCTGTACCAGCAAAACCCTTGCATGTTTAGGGCTTTCAGTCTAAATACCATAGCACTGTGAGGAAAGCTTCCATATCCTTTCTGGGAAGCCAGCACGACTAGAAATGCCCGTACACCAGTGCCCGCAGCCTGGGAGATGCACAGGTGGAATTAGAGGTCTGCCTCCGTCTGCAGGTTTATGGTCTCACTGGGATCACAGAGATGTGGTGGGGCAATCCACATGACAGGAGCACTGCCACGGGTGAACACAGGCTATTTAGAGGGACAAGCTGGGAAGGCAAGGAGCAGGAGTTTATCTGAGCCCTTTCTGTGAAAGAGTGGTGGGAGTGGATGGAGCTGTGCCTTGGGATGAGCAGAGGGCCAGTTGAGCTTGCGGGTCAGGGTTAGTGAGCACACCAACACATGAGCTATGTCTGCTGCAGATCGCCTGACCAGGAAGCGTGAATAGATGGGGCCTTCTTAGACAACTGCCAGAAGCCTCACATTTTCAGGTCCTGGTCCTCACACAGGACTTCTGGCACCCTGGCAACTGCTGGAGGGGCAACCCAACAGGGCACAAGCAATCCAGGGAGTCTCTGGAGTGCATTGATGATAACTTCCAGACAGGTGATCAAGGAGTCATGAAGGTTGATCCTTTGCCTGGCAGCTGACCTTCTCCTTGTGTGCCCTTCCACCTCAACAACATGTTGGTTATCATTGCCATTCTGCCTGTGTACTGGCTTTTGCTAGGGACACCTGTGTTCAAGTATTGGATTTTACCTGAGAACACATTTCTCATCGTGGTGACTCTGACTGCCATAGCTACAACAAGACAAAATAACTTCCTTACAGCCTTTCCTTTGCAACCACTCATATTTTCTTCCTGTGTCTTGTGGTTTAACCCCAGCCAGCAACTAAGCACCACACAGCTGCTCGCTCACTCCCCCCTACAGTGGGATGGGGGAGAGAATCAGAAACGTAAAAGTGAGAGAACTCATGAGTTGAGATAAGAACAGTTTAATAATTGAAATAGAATAGGGATGACTACTACTACTACTACTACTGCTTCTACAGCTACTACTACTACTACTAGAATATGCAAAGCAAGTGATGCACAATGCAATTGCTCTCCACCCGCTGACCGATGCCCATCCCATCCCTGAGCAGTGATGAATGTCCCCTTAGTCGACTCCCCCCAGTTTATATACTGAGCATGACGTCGTATGGTCTGGAATAGCTCTTTGGCCAGTTGGGGTCAGCTGTCCTGGCTGTGTCCCCTCCCAGCTTCTTGTGACCCTGGCAGAGCAGGGGAAGCTGAAAAGTCCTTGACTTAGTGTAAGCAACAACTAAAACATCAGTGTGTTATCAATATTCTTCTCATCCCGCATCCAAAATGCAGCATTATGCCAGTTACTAGGAAGCAATTAACTCTATCCCAGCAGAAACTAGGACACTGTCCCACACCCTTTTACCCAGAGCAGATGGCAGTTTGTCTCATCACTTAAGGGGCCATCTTATGATCCTTGCTTTCTAGGTAACTGGAGTTCTCAAGTGCCCATGATGAGTTCCCTGCTGAGATGATGGCCGGTGTCATCTCAGGTCTGCCAGGAATGGAATGAGATCTCACTTCTATTCTTCCAGAAGGTAACAGGAAAGAAAAGTAGTTGTGCAATGAGCCATTGCATTTTCTCTTCATCAGACTTCGTTATGCTTCCTGCGCAGTAACACAGATTTAAAAATGCTTTAATCAAAAGCCGAGAAGCATCCCTTTTCAATTCAAATCCATTTCTCATAACCACGTGTATATTTTCTGATTACCTGTGCACTTAAATTCACCTCTTTTTAATTTCTATGTAGTAGCTGCCACAGATGTTACTAGAAATCAGTTTCTACTGGACTTATTAATAGCTCAGAAGACTGTTGAATTGGAGTGTCTGCATGGAAAGTAGATTTCTGTCTTACACTGCTTGTATGAACAAAGCTACAATTGATTATTTTCATTTCCTTTATAATGCTCTGCTGTCTGTTATAGGAAATAGATACAATATATGCAGAAACACTGTTTATTTTTCTTTATTAAAAATTCAAGATTTCCAGCTGAGTGGTGTATTTACATGCTGTTCTCCAGTCAATCTGTACTGCTTAGCTGAGTTTAAAGGCTGGGTGTGCATCTCGTATTGTAAGCTGAATAACATGTCAGGTTTGCTAAATAAGGATTCTCCCCTGTGCCTCATTAAAATGAGGATACTGAATTAAAACGCCCAGGAAATACATTGCCCACTTTGCTAGTATGCTTCATATAATTCCTGTTGGGCCCTGTGATTTGAAGTGGAAGCTACACCCTCTAAGGTCTCTAACCTGCCAACACACACTGCTGTTTGTGGCTCCATCCTGCTGTATTATCTACATTGGCCTTGGAGAAAGAATTCTGCCTATTGTATTCAAAAAGGAAAACAAACAAAATCCCATCAAAATTGAAACTTAGGAAGGCTTTTAGTAGGCCAGGTAAACACTGTGAGTGGAAAGATGTGCAGAGGAACAAGATTTCAGGCTATGCTGTTGCACTTAACGTGCACTTTCGTGACATTCACGTTATGGGATGCTCTGTTCTGCCCGTCCCTGCTTGAGCAAGCAGATTACCTTATTTGTCTTGTTTTGATGCTTCATTATTTAGGATTTCAGTTCTGCATAATGTAAGACATAAAAATATTACTGAAAGTTTTAATTCCCTGGGGAGCTGGATGTGTTCATTCTATGAAGCTGTCTGGAGGAAGGAGCTTTGACAGCTTGTTTGTTGCATTCAGCGTTTGATGAGAGGCGTCTTTAGAAGATAAACAAAACCTCCCCTCACTCCGTCCTCGGGTGAGGTGGACTGATGCAGATGGCTGTACTGAAACATTGTCCGGGCTTAGAAAAAGCCCACAGAGGGTCTGTGTTATTCCAGCATGTTTTATGGAAAGATGGATTCAGGTAACTTGTGCTGTAAGTCAGCACCACATGCAAAGCTTTGAGAAGCTGCTGGCTAGCTACCTGGAGGGCTTTGCCCAGGGATTTCATCTGTTCAGAGGGAGTTAATCATCTCCCTCATCTCCCTTTAGCACAGGCAAAAATAGTAATAATGAAAATGGAGTACTGTAATAAAGAGGATTTCTTTCCTCAGCACTTTCCAAGTACTTGCATTTCACTTGGTAGATAATGGTGTAGGACTGGCTGTGACTTCCAAGCCTGTGTTCAGGCATTACTTTAAATTTGCTTCTCTTTTTGATACCATGATTAGTTTTGGCCAATGTACACTAGATTGGGGACAACAATAAAATTAATTGATTTAATGTTTCTTAAGTTAAGCTTGTGACAGATCTCTTGCTTGGAGGAAAAGCGCCTTGGAGTCCCCAGGGTGGCCATACTTCCAGCCTCCTGAACATCAAAGGTGTTTTAACTGCAAGGCCAATCCCTTCTTGTCTCCCTTGGCCGCAGTTCTGCATGAGACCCTGCAAGCCATCCCCTGAGATGCACAGCACGGCCTCCAGGAGCACAGCCTCAGGCATGTATGCGACTCTACCTCAAGGACTCCCAGTCTCCAGTGGACAAAAGACCAAAACAGCAGCAGGGAAAATTGCCTCTTTTGGGCCCCTCTCTGAGGGGTACTGGTTGACTGGCTGGTTTGCAGTCAAATACAACCAGTTGAAAGTGCAGTTCTTTCTGGAAATCTCAAACTAATAATTTTCCCTAAAAAAACCCACAGTCTGAAATAAACCAAGCTGCATTCAAGAGAGTCTAATGGTGATGGCCAAGTCCCTGGACTGGGAGTCCTGAGCCTGCTGCAGGAAGGCAGCTGCAGGATGAAGCATCCGGGCACGACCTGCTCACATGGATGGATAGCCAAGCGGGAAGCGGCCGTTCCCCAGCAGCACAATGGGCCCCGGCAGGCATGGTGGTGTGTGGCGTGGCACTGCCCACCCTCTGCACATCCAAGCCTCCTCTGAGGCGACAGTGAACAGGGAGACAGTGTGCTTTGGTGGGCTCCCAGCCTGTGCCCTGGGAGGTCTGGGTGGTGGGGAGCAACATGCAGGCACAGGGAACTGCGTTTTTCTTTAGAAGACCTCTCAGAGCCTGTTTGTCACTCACATGTCTGGATGAAATTTTTCTGTCACTGTGGTGGGGGAAGGGTCCTACTGGTTTCAGAAACAGAAAATTTTCCATTCACTGAAATGCTACACTTGTATTATTACTTGCTTTTGCTTCATTTATTTGCTTTGGAACATTTTTCAGCTGGGACAGTTAATGAATATGAAAGAGATTGTATCTGTGTTGATTCAACTGGTCTCTTTTATAAAGTGCTCAAGTCAGCTTTAGTAGCTGAAAATGCAGCTGTTTCTCTTCAAATACAGATGGTATCATAGCTGATAAGTCAAATTAAGCCTGAACAAGCAACCCTAGACTACATCTCAGCTAGTTTAAGAATCAATTTTAGAGATTTATAATACCACAGTGGGTACTGTTCTGTATTAACTCAATGTGTAATGATTTACACATTTACCAACTACTTACCATTAATAACATAGACACAGAAAATCCCAGTCAGTGAAGTACAAAGTATGCTACGGAACAGAGTTCCCAGCAGTGCCATGGAGCCTCCACGTAGAAAAGGAAGAACTCTGAATAAACTGGTTTTGCATATCTATAACTCTGTACTGGCATTCATCCAGAGTGGTTGCTTTGAGATTTTTTTCTTTATTTTTAAATTTTTTTTTAATATAATACGTTTCTGGTATGGAGTCATTAGTATGACAGAGGACGAGCACAGATAAACAGAATTTGCCTGTGTTTAATATGAGCAACGTCTCAGCTACTTCCATTCTATTGTTGGCATCAGGAACAATACCATGTGAGCTTTTCTGCTTTCCTACTCTTGGCAGACCATTTTGTTGCTTATGAGCTCAAGAAAACGGTGTGTTTGATGCACTGATAAGCTGAAATTTAGGGAGTCTTAAGCTTTACTTGTGCTAAGTAGATGACTATACAGAAAGACACGTTTCTACAGGTTAAGCTGCAAAACCGTATGTTGCCTCAAGAAAGTCAAGGACTCTCCACAAATCTCAATCTGTCATTCTTTTTTTTTTTCCCCTTCTACTTTTGGCATGTTTTGCTGTCTGCCAGATGCCTGGCCCTCAGCACTGAAGTGTTTGTGAACATCATACACCTTAACTGGTCTGGCGTTGCCAGCCTCACTCCCAGCCCAGGATTCTTCAAAGAAGTCCATTTCTCTCTCTTCTGTCTCAACGCCACCACCCCCTTGAACAGTGGCATTAGGGAGAGGGAGTGAATGCTCTCAAAGTGCATTTCTATGTTTTCAGGCTCATGAGAGGAAATGCCTAACTTGGACAGGTCACAGAACACCTAAAAAAAGGTGGTGGGGTTTGTGGTTTGTGTGCTCGTAACAGTCAGATGCTTTAGCTTCCAAAAAGCTGGCAGCACGCAGCACGCACCCCCAGCTTTGGTTTGAGTTGGAGGCTTGCGGCTGCACTGGAGAGGTAGAGGTGGTGACTGGGGTCAGGGCTCGGTGCCTGGAGGCCTGCCTTCAACTTCCAGCTCTGCCCCAGACCTCACCCACCCCTTCCCCTTCGTAAAACAACTATAACTACTCTCTGTCCATCAGCCTGTATTTACCCAGGTTGTGGGCCCTTTGGGGACGCATTATGTGTGAGCAGCACCTATTTTCGTCTGTCTGAGGCCAGCAACCAACTTGATTGGTGACAACCCAGAAGAAGCAGAGCAAAGCCTGAACATGACAGAAATTTTACATGAGTCCGTTCACTGCCCTGGCTGCTGCTGTAGCAGAAGCAGCCGCTCCTGTGTGGTGCTGCGAGAGAGCAGCCTCAGGAGGACCATTGGACATTCACAAGTTCTCCATCAGAGGGGAAACCCCTCTGGGAATTTTGGAGCTCAATTCCTTGCATGACAGAGTTTGGAGACAGAAAATAAATGCTATTCCCCTTGTTGCCTCCTTCCCTCCTGCAAGTGAGCCTCAACTTTTTAAAAATCTTTAAAGAATTATTACCCTTGAATGAGGGAGAGGGGGAAGGGATTTATTTTTTATTGCTCACATTAATTGCATATTTTTATCTATTATGTGGTAGACTGGGTAGCTATAACTTTTAAAGAGGGGGGTTTAGTACAAATGGCCCCTTTCCTTTCCATAGTTTGCTTTCCTAATACTTTGTACAACTATGACATAAATATGTTCCCTATTACGCCATTACACAGTTATTTACTGTAAACCTGTGAAACACAATCCATCAAAGATTTTGAGGGTTCTACACTGAATTCCACAGGGACGCAAAAGGAGAAGCCCCCCTATCCCTCCACCTACCCCAACAGCTTACAACACATAGGTGGGATGGAGAACGCCTGCAGAGGACACCAACGTACCCCACAGTGGAGCAGAGCACAGCAGGGCTGGACGGGAGCTGGTGCAGCCACATGCTGCAGATGTGTTTGCCTGCATCCTAACAGCCTGGAAATTGAATTAATATGGGGGTTTGCTGGGCTCGTTAGGCCTACCCCTGATTACCTCAGTTGCAGCAGCACCTTGATAAGTTTATATGCTTTCTGTTTCTGGGGCTGCACAGTGTCTGTTCCACTCTGTGTATTAGGAGTAGATGGAAAGTCATTGCTGAAGGCATATACAGGCACAAGTAAAGTTCTCTCATTTTTTCTCTGAGAAAGGAGACACACTGAAGTATAATCTGGTTATTATACCAGAGGCAGACAAGATAGACTGGGCTGTTAAACCTGCGTTTTATGAGACTTCCCAGCATACAGTTCCCTCAGCAGGTTGCACAAATATCTGAGAAAACAGTTGTAAGGTTTTTCATCAGAGCTGTTCAGGACTTTTAAATCTATTGATGTCTGTTAGTCTTACATTGCCTCTTCTTCCCCCAGCACTATCTCTGCCAAAACGTGTCATGGCACTTGCTTTGCAGGTTCCTCTCTGACCCCAAAACCACCCCCTGTGCAAACAGGTTTTCAGCAGCTGGTGAAGTCCCCTGAATATGGAATGAGTTGCAGGACACGGTGTGTAAGCCTAGCCATTAGCTAGGGCACCTTTCTTTCTCTCCAAGAGTCTGTTTGTGCTCTAGTCTTTCCCCTGGAAAATTTATGGTAATGTTACTTAACCACAGACCTAGTGGCCTGGGAATACTTAATAGGAGAGGTGGGAGCTGAATAGCAGTAATGCAACTCTTGGGCACGATCAGTTGCTTCTCTGTTAATGAGGAGTCCGGAGAAACAAAATACTTTATTAATATGCAGAGATAGGCCAATTTTATGAGGGAGGAGTTCAACAAAGGCTGAATGCTAATATCAGTAGCCCCAGCCAGGGTCTTTTCTGGAACAAAATTGACCCTACCCTACACATAGTCATTAAAGGGCTGGCTTTTTCAGGCCCCTTATTCCTCATATTGGCTGTGGACATAGCTCCAGGGAATACTCCTGTTGTGATAATGTATTTCTAAACATAACACTCTTTCACCCTGAAAACAACTGTAAAAGCTAACAGCATGCTGTTCACAAACCAAACAACTGCATTAATTTACATAAAGGAATAAGGAATAAATGCCCCTCCAGGGGCATGCAAATACCTTATATGATGCAAGACAGTCCACTGCGGGACTTCAACCCAGCATGGTGCAGGCATGGCAATTGTACCTAGCTTGTCCTTTTGCATTTTAATTCTTCTCTTATTTCTTCATCAGCTGTAATGAAGAAAATAAAATGAAAGAAGCTGGCGGCTCGATCTAGAGACAAAAGTATACTTGACACACTGCGCTGTAACTAATTGCCTATTAAATACAAGCCATGTCTGGTCATGGTTATGAAACTGCTGTAGGCTTCTTTACAGCAGGTTCTTGACATTATGGCTTATGCTAACTTAATGGCCTGCGAAGATCCATAGTATCCATTCCTAAACAGTTCCAAACCATTCTAAGCCATTCCTCAATGGATTGCTAAATCTAGTGAAGTTCAGTTTGAATTTCTTTCCGCTGTTGTTTGATCCAAGCCCACAATGTTCCCCCTCTCATCCTATACTTTTAACAACACCTCAGAAAATAACTGGTCATTACCTTGATGCATTTATTTTATACATTATTATATACATTTGATTTCAGAATAACTTTTTATGTTGCCCATCAACAGAAATAGGCCTGCAATGTTCCTTTGTCCTAGAGCAAGCTTGAGCTGTTCACGACCACTGAACATTAACAGTCTTATTTACATGTTTTGTTTAAACTGTCCGGTCATAGAGAAATAAATGAGTCGGGCTGTTCCTTTACAAGCTGCTGTTCAGCAATGCATGCAAGGCTTTTAGAGATCCTGTACTGCAAGTTCCAGTATGTGTGCTCTTTGTTCTAGCCCCACCTTGAAAACCTGGTTAACTTACAGTGAAAGGTGCTCGAGTACAGAGCGGAGCAGTTGCTGTCAAAAAATATTAAGTAACACATCAGTGATTACAGTGGCCTCTCTGTCCCCTCCCTTTGACAGTCCTGAACCTCCCATCATGTGTTCCTTCCTCTGTAAATCTATGCCATCTTATAGTCCACATAACTCTCTGATTGCCAGGATGAGAGCCATGGAGCAACAGGCCTCCTGGCACGTGAGATCAAGCAGATATCAAGGTGATGAGGTGAATTTTTATTAATTTTATATAGCAGGGAAAATGGAACAAACCCTGTCTTATTTCCAGACCTGGTGCCTGAGTTTAAAAACAAATCCTCTTACTCAGAGGTATGTTAATGTCACCTAGCTCTGTCTTAAAACCCCTGTTTTTTGTAGTTCTACCAAGTATTTTCCTTTTTATTTTTCATATTTGCTGTTAGTTGTAGAAGGTGAGGTTTTTTATGAGATTAAACTCCTTTTTTTCCTTAGTAAACAGAAAGCTTCAGAAAATCTTATTTTTTCTTTTCCATAGGATTAACTAAATATTCCCTAACAATCACACAAAGCCACATCAGAACAAACATAAGTATGCATGCTGAAAATCCTTTCCAAACCTTTCTTCACTCAATTAAATTTGTAAACATTATTTTCCATTAGTCATACTCAAACTCTGAATCAGGCTTCTGAGCACTGAAGAAGGAAGAAAATGGTCCTTTTTATAGCAGTGTGCAAGGAAGTGAGGGAGGTGGGGAATAGGATGGGGAAGCTATAGCAGGAATATGAAATTAGAGACCTGAGAAAAGAAGAAATCGTATGAAAAACAATCTGCTCTTAATTTGTGTCAATTGGCAAGTAACAACCATGAAAGCTATTTTGGGGATGGATATTCCCTCTATAACTCAAGTAACTGGAATCAATCTGGCATGCTTTTCCTTACCCTAAATTCTAAAAACATGTTGTACCTTGCGGGCAGAAGCACCAAGAAAGATTATTTTTCTCCCTTTGCTTTTTTCTCCTCCATGAAGGCCAAATTTAATTAGAAGATGGGCAGCTTAAGCAAATGAAATCTGCCTCATAGATGTCCTGAAAAGCTACTTTTGAATGGGAGAAAAAATGCGGTTGGTAGGACACAAAACAATTTGAAAATATTGGGTCTGATTCTGCTGGTGTGGCATGAATAGAGGAAATCAGTGTCCTGACAATAATCATGAGGATGGGTAGCTGTACTGTTATGACTGGCTTTTCCTGAATAAAGCCAATCTATTTCATAAATAAAGACAGACCTAGGCATTAGCCAGGATCAGTCAAAGTCTGTTCTTACCCACTGAATGGAACTGGGACAACTTTATCCTTTGAATGCAAGGGAAAAGTGTGTGTTACTCTTTCAACTTAAAGAACCTTTTCAACTGAACTTGTCAACAAATCCTTAGTATGAAAATGTTTTTTCATATTATCAGGTAAATCTTTAAGTCCAGGTATGAAATGCAAAGCAATCCTTAAAGAAAATAATTTAAAGAGAAGTTGGTTATCATTTTGATGTGTGCTTTGGTGCAGAAAAAAACAGCTTTGCTTCATGTCATTTCACTGAAGGGAAAGAGAACAAGCAGCATCTTACATATGTACCTGCCACAATATTAAAATGTAAATAACATCACATTTGAAATAAAATGAAAATGATAAAAATAACAGGATTACACTTCACCATTTTGTGGCTATCAAAACAAAACCAAGATTAAAATGTTATGAACACTTTATGGCACCCTTGAGCCCAGATATTTTTAAATGTTATTAATGTTATTAAATTTCACAAACATTACTTAACAAGCTAAAAACCACTTTTACAAAATCTCACCGCTCAGTTTCTTCCTTTGCCCAACTAGTATAGTCAGCTCCTTTTCACATACTGGCAAACAATAATACATTTTTTATTAATTTCAGGTTGCTGAATGAGCATTTGTCACTTTATGTGTTAGCAACGGGCAACGTCACACCCCAAAACAGTAGTGACATTAGCAAAATGTCATGCTAACTGCATGTCATCCACAGGAAACTGTGCTTTGCCTAATTGTAACAGCATCACACAGGGCTGCCTAACCATCATAAAAGCCTGGTGACTTGGGATCCCTTCTAGAGTTGGGCAACTCGATGCAGAGTATTCCTTGTGTTTCATGGTTTTTTCAATATATATGGCTGTTACAGGCTGGTGCTGGAGGCAATAATGACCCCTCCAACCTTAAAAAGCAAATGACAGGGCTGAAGAAGTAATGTCTGAGTAAAGGATAGTTGGCATCAAAACCTGGAACTGGTTCCTTAGCCACAGTTTGTCAATTGTCATCCTCTGCCAAGTTTGGAGTTATTTGGGATCTTTTGATTGTGTCAAATGAGGCAAAAATATCTTAGTGCTGATTCCTGTACATTACTGCCTCTTTTGGACCACCTCTTGGAAATACTTCAAATTCTCTGGATTGATGTAACATCAAAAATAGCAGAGTCTGACTACCAAGAACCAGGCATTTCAAAGGTGTAGGTGCTCGTATTAATGGTGTGTTTACAGTTTCTTGTGAGAGAGCAATTGCCTCTCTTTTATTACATGCAATTTGAGGGGGAAAAAACCCCATTTCACTACTTGTGAGGAACCGCAATGCAAGTTGCAGGAGTGGGGTGTGACACTTGGTTTCAGTATCTGTGAAAAATGAAGCTTGTCTGCAGAAAGCCTGATGTCAGGACCCATTTAATCTGATACATGAAGAATAGCATAATGCGATATTAATCTTGTATCACAAAGCACAAACTGTAGTATTTACCTGATGGGAAAAATGTAGATTTCTTTTTTCAGGAAAGCTTACTCAGAATTTTACAAGAAAGCAGACACCACCACCCCCTCCAACTGCACATTTTTATCTTGTATACACATGGGGGCTATTTGTCTGACCAGCTAAGTTGGGGTCTATCAAAACTTGGTTGGCATCAGAGAAGCTGAACCTATTACTTGTCAGCAGGCATGTGTGTCAGAGTTGTCAGGTCACCTCTTGCCTTACCCCAGTCCCTTCAAACAGCAGTGCTGGCGGTCTGCATCAGAACTGCTGGACACTGCACAGAAGCAAATCGGCAAGCTCCAGGCTTGCATTAATGTCAGTATCTTCTGTGTGCTCAGAATAATTTTAATGCCATAACCACTGGGGATCTTAGCTGAAGGCAGTGCTTTTGCAACAACAGCTTAGTCACATGGGCTCCCTTAAATTTGTAAGCAATTGTTTTAATGAGCATGGGTTGAGAAATACCTGGTCTTTTCTCCTGGGTAAAGGGCAAGGGAGAGTAACTTCTGTAGTGCAGCTGATAACTCAGCATTATGAACTTGGTTATCAGAGTTAGTGAAATCTGCTGTGAACATCTGTTCATCTTCACCAAGGCATTTAGTTCTTCAGAAAGCTGTTGTTCCCTTTTCTGACGCCTCTTATCTAACGTGAGCCCCTGCAAAGGTAAACTATGCTGTTTAGTTTACCTTGCGCTGTGGGTGTCACACACCCACACGCACACACACACACCCCCACACCTACCCACACCCACCCACCCACCCACACCCCCACACCCACCCATCCACCCACCCCCCTTCTCTGGCACCTGCAGTTGCAGTGATTCCTTTGCAATTTTGACAATATGGCTTGCAAAGTCAGAGCAATTCCCATCAGGAATTTCAGAGGACAATTCATGCCATTCTGTAGTTATGAGTTAATTCCTTTGGCACATAAGGCTTTGCTTTTTGCACAGTGTTGCTCTGGGCTGCAAGTGGGATGAGGAAGAATCTGTGCCTTACAGAGAGTTCATGGCTGAAATTAATAGTAATGCTACTAGCAACATGACTTTTGCAATGGCAATGGTAGACTGCCTATTTTGCAAAGCACTTTGAGAGCTGACAGTGGCTATCTGGAATTGCCATGAGAAAAAAATCAGTGCAGAAAGATGGCGTACAGCTGTCCTCTCTACTGCTTCAACTCAGCCATTTCTTTCTAATCTTGGAAAGTTTGTGATATACTATTTCACAGGCATAAACATGAGCCCCTGTGAATTGGTGATAATCAGCAAGTGCTGCTGGGCCAGGGAAGACAAGCAAGGCTTAAAAATGAAGTCTCCAACTGCCCCTGATCTGCCAGGGCTTCCGCTGTCTTGTAACCAGAGCCTCTGATGCCCTTGAAGCCTTGAGCTGAGACTGAGGGAATCCCAACTCCGATATCCATGTCTGAGCCTTGCTTGCTCCATGTCCCCCTGGGTTTTCAGATTCCCAAACCAGTAAAGACCAGTAAAGAACAGCAGTTGTTCTGTTATTTCAATCCAAATTCCAGTCTGATCTCACAACAATTCTGTCATTTTGTGCCACTTTCTCATGAGAGAAACTCACGTCAGCCTGGTTCAAACACAGTTTTGTCTTTCTGTACGTCTTGTCCTTGTCTCCAAAAAAGATTGAATTTTATTGCTTTGCCCACTTTTAAAACCTTGACTGTCTGCTGATCCTGAACTAAGAATCTCAACTGTATTCATTGCCAAGACTTGGCAAAACATTTTTCTCTTCTGCTTTGATTTTTGTGGTTATTTCTGCTTTTAAACTCTTTTAATTTTTCTGCTTTTAATCGGGTTTGTGCCATCAAAATTATATTCTGCCTGCTGGCCTGGATTTCTTTCCTAGGTCTGGCGTTCCACAGAGCTGACAGGAGATAAAAAAGGTTAAATGATGTGTTGTTCATGGAAATGAAAGGAAACAGCATCAGGTTTTCCTGCATACAAAAAGCAATCTTTCGCTTTTTTTCCCCTGAATGGTCTTTAAAGGCTATTTCTTTGTTTTCCTTTAGTCTAAAATAAGTTTCCATGAACCAGTTTAGCATCTTTTTTTTTGCAGCTGACTGCATTAAGCCAATTTCACAAAATGGCAGCAGTCCCAGCTGCTGAACAGATTCTTTATTACACAGAAACATAAAAGCCACGTGTGTTTCAAACAGGAAAACATTTTGGAGGAGATGCCAACATAAGGGGCAACTTAAAACACCCTCTCCTCCCTCTAATTAATTCATATATAAACCATTAATGATTTTAAACCTAGGCCAAACTCCAAAACCTTTGTTTAGTAAAAACAAGTGTCATTTCAGTGGGAGATGTGATTGAGTTTGAGCTTGCAAGATTTGGGGTGGAAGAGGGCTTCCATAAGTTAGGAAGAATGGTTGTGGACGGCTTTCATGGTTGGCTGGCTAGGGAAAACAGTGGATGGGACTGTTACAGGGAATTATACGTCTTTTCACAAATCCTCACTGGCTAGAACTATATGCAGGTAAGTTAAAAGACACAGAAAGGGTTGACAAAGTTAGATCTCTTTCATCTGGTAGGCAATTAAAATTGATGTAATATAGTAAGCCTAAAGCTGTAAAAATTCAACTTACCTCTTAATGAGTTGACCAAATACATGGTTAAGATGGAAAACAGAGCTTCTGGTAGTATCAGGGACTGGTGTACTGACAATATTTCAACAGTATTGGCTCTAATCTGTGCTGACAGGATTTAACATTTTTCCCATGGACAAGTGGGGAATCTCTTAGCCTTGTTTGCCCTTTGAAGCAAAGGTGGTCTCTTAGGGACAAGGAAGGAGGCTTTGCCACTTAGCAAACAAAATTCTAGAAAGAAAGTTTGATAGCAATGTTTGTTCTTTGCTTTTGAAAACCAGTGGTGGCTAGACCTGCATGTCTTGAAATGGGTAAGGGAGAGTGACCATGGCTGGGGAGCAGAGAGGAGGGGCCTAGCACTGAGAATCTGGGACTTCTGTTGCAGTTTGGGAAGTTCTGTCAATTAACAAATCCTCGGTTTGGGGGTGAGTTTCTGTGGGTCACTGGGCCAGACTCCATTCAGTGAGCCAGCAGTGGCAGGGGCAGGTGCCGTGCGTGTGGCCTGGGGTGCTGGGATTGCCACAGATATTGCTTCCTTTGGAGAAGAGGCCTTTCTGCTCACCAGATGGCTGCTTCACCTCTCCACCTTCGATGGGCTGTAAGGGCTGCTGTTGCGCAAGCCTATTGCCCTTGCCCAGGTGTGGACCAGCAGGGGTATCATAGCGCAGCCCCGTGCAGGACCAAGGGGCAGCCCTCAGCTGAGGGTTTGCCTTCTGCACCCCAACCCTTCTACCGGGTGAAGCCAGAAGAAAATCGCTTGTTACTCTGGGTTAGCTGGCTTAAAAGCTTCCTGCTTATTCTTCTTAGGAAAATCTCACTAGACTTTGCCTCCAGAGCCAGGCAGATCATAGAATCATAGAATGTTTTGGGTTGGAAGGGACCCCTAGAGGTCATCTAGTCCAAACCCCCTGCAGTGAGCAGGGACACCGCTAACTTGATCAGGTTGCTCAGAGCCCCGTCCAACCTGGTCTTGAATGTTTCCAGGGATGGGGCCTCCACTACCTCTCTGGGCAACCTGTTCCAGTGTTTCACCACCCTCATTGTAAAGAATTTCTTCCATCCAGTCTAAACCTACCCTGTTTTAGTTTAAAACCATTATCCCATGTCCTGTCACAGCTGGCCCTACTAAAAAGATCGTCCCCATCTTTCCTATAGGGCCCCTTTAGGTACTGAAAGGCCTCAATCAGGTCTCCCCGCAGCCTTCTCCTCTCCAGGCTGAACAACCCCAACTCTCTCAGCCTGTCCTCATAGGAGAGGTGCTCCAGCCCTTGGATCATTTTAGTAGCCCTCTCTGGACCCGCTCCAACAGGTCCATGTCCTTCCTGTGCTGAGGGCTCCAGAGCTGGACACAGTACTCCAGGTGAGGTCTCACCAGAGCAGAGTAGAGGGGCAGAATCCCCTCCCTCGACCTGCTGGCCATGCTTCTCCTGATGCAGCCCAGAGTACAGTTGGCCTCCTGGGCTGCCAGCGCACATTGCCGGCTCATGTCCAGCTTTTCATCCACCGGCATCCCCAAGTCCCTCTTGGCAGGGCTGCTCTCGATCCTTTCTTCCCCCAGCCTGTATTGATACTGGGGGTTACCCCGACCCAGGTGCAGGACCTTGCACTTGGCCTTGTTGAACCTCATGAGATTCACACAGGCCCACCTCTCCAGCCTGTCCAGGTCTCTCTGGATGACACACCCATTCTGGTGTGTCAACTGCACCAGTCAGCTTGGTGTCATCCGCAAACTTGCTGAGGGTGCACTCGATCTCGCTGTCTAAGCCATTGATGAAAACATTAAACAGCACCGGTCCCAGTATCTGGGACGCTTTGTACTTCTCCTTCTAAGAAGTCCGCATACTTTAAAATCAGACTGTCTCAGCAAGGTATCTGTCATTAGACAGCCTGGTAGGGAAACATTCGTGTTTCAAGCTTCCCATCTATTACCACTGCAGAGGTCAAGTTCTACCTTTATGTGCTTGTACCCTCAAGAAAATATATGGTGAAATCTTTCCTCACACTCACAGAGGCATTTTGATGGTGCACAGTTTTAGTGCTGACCCTCTTGTTAGCAATAAATTCTCTTGTGGAGCATAGATAATACATTTGTTAAGGAGAGATCTGAAACACTTTAACAGCAAGTGATAATTCTTACATTAGTTGGCAGCTTTTGAGAAAAATGATGTGTACTTCCAGCACCTTCATCAGTTTTGGGGACAGTGGGAGGGTGTTTGTTCTTGTAACTGAAGCCCTGTATTGTTTGGAGATTTGGGTTCAAAAGACTTTCTCTGTGACCTTGAGCAGCCATTTACCTTCTCTGTTCCTCACTTCCATTCTGTAAATGGGTTGCAGACTGTATTTTTGACAGTGTATTATTGTTTTCCTAAAAAGCTAGTATTTTTAAAGTGCAAACATTTGTACCCATCATTTCTGATCAAATGTTCAACCGAAAGAGTTCTGAGGTGCTGGTCTTTGAGAAAAAAAGAGGCAGAGGGACCTGAATAAAATGCTTGAAATTTTCTATCTGAAAGTGCAGCATTCTTTGCCATTGTGTTTCACAAAAGCCTTTGAAAGTTTTTACTTTTGTGCCAATTGAAAAAAATAGCTTCAGAAACTTGGTGACTTACACAGAACAGAATTGTTATCCTCCAACCCATTCTTAATATGGTATTTTTTTCCACTTAGTCTGTCTTGATAATCTGGAGCGGGAGCTCTTCACCCTAAAACAGTCCCTGTCTTTTACCATAACCCAGATTCTGATAGTCAGCATGACCATTTCCACATCTCTTCTAGTAATCCCATTTCCTTCAACTTTCTCCTTACTTTTGGAGTCAGATTGTTTAACAAGACTGAAAATGTTTGGAAATACACTTCTGCTGCGCGTATGGAGCATGTCAGTCTGAGTATAGTATTATAATAAAAGTCATAAACTTTTAAGACTGTTTGAACAGAATTTGGTTTTAAACTTAATTGCTTTTCTTTGAAGCTGTAACTATATTTTTAAAATGGTTTTAAAATTACTTATTTGTGTTCCAGCCTGCATTGTTATTTGCCAACACTTCCTCCTCTCTCTGTATATGTTTACAGAACACACAGTCATTATGCTAGGTCATCTTTAATGCTTCCCTTTAAACTCCAGGAAAAATGAGATAAAAATTAAAAACACATTTCTGGGGGAAAAAATCAAAACAGAGTGACTATTTTGAGAGGTGTATTTCTAGAGATACAATATCTGTAAAGAATGCAAAGGAAAAGGAAGCAATAGAAGCCACATATGGTTTATGTTTGGAATTTGAAGGAAAGATGGTGTTGTGAGATAGATAGTGCCCTTCTGATTTTTTTATTAGAATGCTTTAAGAGAAAAACTGCTAGGAGTTTTCAGCTAAAAGGTTCTGCAGGGTAGATGGATGTACCTTACATCCTCTTTGCTTGAAGTGGTACAGGTAGATGTCTACATGAGGATGCAGAAACAGCATAAATGAAATAATAGTTCCTTTTCCTTACAGCCTGTTCACTTAGCTGAAAAGGACTTTGAGACACAGGAGAAGCTATGAGTTGTAAGACCTGATTTGGGTAGTAAGGGCTTTTTTCTCAGAAGTTTCTTGTGGGGAAAAAAAAGAAGTAGGATTTGTCCACCTTGACCATCCATATGGGAATGCACCTTCAGAACTATTTATTTAATTTTATTTTTAGGAACTGTTTTCCAAAGGTGGCTACTGAAATAAGGTCACTGAAATTGGTCTGTGTCTCAGTTCTGCAGATAAATAATAGAAGGGCACACACACTGAAATTTGTTTTAGGAAGGGATCTGTGGTGTTCCTGTTTCTCTGATGACTGGTGAAGTAATTTCTCTGAAGGGTTTCTACCCTTGTTTCTGGAATATCTAATGCAGGTTCTGTGCGTGCCATGGTGATTTTAGATCACACAAAGATACTTTCTTTTGCTTCTTAATGGTAATGTTTTCTTCTCACTGAATGACAATGTTTACACCACGTGAATGAAAACACTACTACCAGTTAATATTCAGGGGTGTTGAAGGCCTGAAATATTTAAACTGCCTAAAAACAAAGCCAGGGATGAAAAATGGACAAGCAGCTCCTCTGGATATTGGCCTTGTCTTGTGCTTGAAAGAGGGCATGCAAAAATGCAAGCAGGGTTTGAGATCCACCTAGAAACATGCATAATTATAGCAAAATCTCTTGAAATACCAGGGTAGGCTCTCAACTGGTATAAAGCTTATGTGCTAGCTCAGAATCTGGCCAACTGCATTTTTGTTTGTGTGTGGTCAGGATGCACTTTGAAATTATATATGCCACTAGTTGACTGCAGTTGGAGGTGCTTTACTTGGCACCTTTACAAGTCAGATCACTTTTTTTCATGCCTACATATAACCTTGAATGGCTGAGGCACCTGGGTGTTCACAAACTTTCCCAATTGTTTAAAATCATAAATAGAACTCAGATCATGTATGTACTCCTGCCAGTGAAGATGGTGCTTTATACAGCATAGCTCCTACCAAGAGCCCTCAAGGTCTGATTTTGTTGAATACACAATAGGGGTGACGATATTACTGATGCATTCCTAACCAAATTGTCCTATTAACACATAAGTTTTAGTGGGAAAGTGATTGCATCTCCAGCCTCAATTTTTGGACAAAAATTACTCTATAGTGTTACGTGGTGGGTAGCATACTTCAAACCTAGTTTACTGTGTTGTTGATGGGTATTTGAATTACGGTGCTCTCTGCTTGTGGAATTCTTGCACAGCGCAGTCTAGACATGTGAAATTCCTATCCTCTGTAATGTAGGCTTAGAAGAGCAGCTTTGCTGCTGGAGCTTAAGGAAGTGCCAGGCTTTTCTGCTGAGGCCTTGCACTAATAATAGATTATAATAATGTAATTAAATCCATTTGTGTAGAAGTAGCAAGATGATTCCCATTTGCCAGTAAGGCAGCCTGCACTACGAAGTGCTACCACTGTATTCACAGTTACATATGAAGGGAGGGACCTTAAAAGTAATCCACAAGATGAGCTACTGTTTGGAACGAACTCAGGCGTGTTACCAGGGGTATTGGGAGAGAGAGGCTTGTTCCTCATGCCCCTCACCCAGTCTATCTGTGGCTTACACACTGGAACAAACCTTGTTCAAAAAACTCCTGATGCACAGGGCAGAAGACATGCTCAGAGAAGTGACGCTGGAAACTCCCCAATCTGGGAGCCAGCTGGCAGCTAAGAAATTTCAGTGGAAATTAATAATAAATAAATACAAACTAAATAAAAATAAACATAGATGAATAAGATAGTGAGTCCATGCTCTCCCTCAGCCTACTTGCACAGGCTGTTCATGATGCTGTGTAGTGAGCAGCCCATTTCAAACCATGTGGGCAGGCTGTAAGTGCCCCAAGGAGTTTGCATTCAAAGGAGAGATGTGAAGACAGAGGTGGGGAAGACGAATGCTAGCAGTAACAGGCAGCCACGACACATATTTGTGAGCTCAACTGACTTCCAGGCTGTGTGGGCAGACGATTTTGGTAGCAAGTCTTGGGGATGAGAGGGAAAGACCTTCTGCTTTCTCTCAGGAATGGCATATCAGACGTAGAGGCTGGGTTGAGACAGACAAGCAGTGCTGAGCACCATGCCCCACACGAGGGACCAGCACAAGACTGCCTCAGATGAATGCGGCTCTGAGGCTTATGCAGCCCCCTCCCCTGCTCTTGCCCTTCCTGAAAGGAAGGCCTGATGGCCAGGGCACTGCTTCCAGGCAGAAATCGCTTTCCCTCCCCATTCCCCCAAAAGATTGTGACATCAGAAGTTCAGAGAAAACCTCTATTGAAAGAGTAGCAGACATAGCACATCCCTTCCTTAACCGAAGGGAGACATGTGGATGAAGCTCTTGCTTAAAGATCTCAGGTGCCTGGGCATAACCACCAGCCTCATGAGCGCTCAGTGTGCACCCCCAGCACCTCTGCTGGCAGTCTCTGGGGGATGCCAACAACTGCTGAAACCCGGTCTGACGTCCTCTCCACTGGCTGGTGAACAGAAAAAGACCACACTGTAAAAATCCTCTGTCGTGCAATGGAGAATTGCTACGGTTGAACTTAACTTCTTCCGCCGTGGGACTTGGCAGTGCCGTTTCTACAAACAGATTTGGAAGCCAATACACCATGGGAGTTGCTTTTATATAACCCTGATGTTTTAATAAAGCTGAGGTTTTGCTTCCCATTGTAACACCATTTCTGCTAGAGGGGTGATTGGATGCATTTGCTCATTATCAGGAAAATCAGACTGGAGATTCATTGTAACAGGGTTAACAGGTAACTGAGAAAGAAGGGAAATTACTTCTGCATCACAGCAACTATTTGAATAGTGTCACTCTCCTTAAGGAATACAACCACCCATTACCATGTGTGAACAAAAAACCTTCCCAGTCAAAGGGGACATAATGATCGTCTGAGCTACTCAATGTTCAGTTCTCAATAGAGTCCAAATTAGTGAGCACCAATTTATTCAATGCCTTAGTGCACAACAAGATGTTCCTAAATGAATAATTGCCAAAAGAACAATCAAAGCATCATCTTTTGCAGAAATTACTCTTCTTTCTTCACAAGTCTCCACAAGTATGAGTTTAATAATACTTTGAATGGGTACCATGCTATGATAAAGCCATCAACATATTCCCAAATTACACTTAAAATGATTCCTAGACATTGGGAGACTTGAATGAATTACAATTTTGCTGTTAATGCATCTATAATCCTACATTAGAGAAGGAATATTATCAAAAGCAGCCTAGAGCAAAGTTTTCTGGTAAAGCAGTAAGTTTTCACCCTGTTCTTTCTGCTGTCATTTCCCAGAAGGGTCATGATTTATGCTCTGCCTCCCAATTGAAATTCTTATCTGTAAGTGAATTGATAGTAACTATTTGGTGGCAGCCTCTGGCTTACTCCCTCTATTGAGTCCTCTTTTGCTTGTGAGTCATTAGCTACAGTTCTGAATGGTTATATCATGTTTTCTGGGCCTGCCTAGGTTGTTGCTGAGGGTGCTACATGAAGGAATTGGTAGGTTCAGTGTTAATGGTGTCATTGGTTGAAAGCTGTGAAATCAGGAAGAAACTGCTTTTTAGGTCATTTTTCCCTTGTACTCAAATCACTTAGCCAAAGTTTCACTAACATTAGCAATCCTGATTTGACTTTAGAGTTTCCTTTAGACTCTACACTCTAATGGTGACTCCCACCATTTACACCACCAGAATAGATAAAAATGTGTGAGACGACCAGGGGGATAAAACAAAAAGAGATTTGACTGTTGATCCCAGCCTCCTTCTGCCACCACCACAACCCTTCCTTTCTTTCTTCTTTCCTTCCGTATCTCTACATATCAGGAACACTTGAGAAGCAACAGAGGTCAAACATCAGTATTCCAATTAGGAGCTGCACGTGGGGTCTCAAGAGCAAAGACTCTAAATCACCTGAACATCTAACAAATCCTTTGGCATGCCAGCAGTTAGTTCAAAGGCAAAGCCATCCAGCTCTGAGTAGCTAACCATTAAAGGGTTTGATGTTGTAGATGGATGAATGTACAAAAGGAAAATATCTCCCAACACCCATCCTCTTTCTTGGGTTATGCTTCCTGATGAAGAGTGAAGAGCAAGGCAACAGGAGGATATGCACTGAAACCTGAATTATGTTGTCAGTGGTGTTTTCAATGCTGACAGAAAGAAGCCTGAAGCCTCTCACCTGGAATGTGTTTCTGTCTCCAGCACTCAGCTGCAGCTTCAGAGAAACCTCACTGAGAAAATGTGTTCTGTAAATGCAAACAAAGGCTGACAAAGAGGTGAGCAAGCCCAATGCATTCAGTTCTGGTCATTCTGACTCTTCCCTTCTCGCAACTACGGAGTGTGACTTTCTTTCTTGTCCAGGGCTTTCTCCATACAGGAATTTCCTGGCTGATGGGCCTTCCAAGCAGCAGTGTCCTTTACAGCTGCTTTACATGCAATGCTACCAAGAGAAATTGCAAAGCAATTGGTGCATTTTCAGCCCACATGACAGATAGTTTTTCACTGTGCGGATTTGCCAGAGTCCCTCTGATACTAAATGACAGCCATTTGCAGCTCATTCATAATGAACTAGTTAGTTACTGTAATTCTGGTTAGGATGTGACAGAAACAGCACGCTTGAAAAAACAACATTGCTTGAAAAAGCTACTTTATGAATTCATTCTTCTTCCTGTGAGAGGTGGATGGAAAAAAAGTATTAGTCTTGGGGGGGGACTCAGCTCAAGCTCTATTTGTAAGATACATATCAAACATGTAGGAGCGGACTGCAGCTATGTATAGCTGCAGTAGAAGGGTAATTTCAGCCCTTACAGGCTTTGCTTGTTTTTCTATAAGCAGCATGGATTGTACAGCACCAGAGACATCAGTGCAAGCTAGCAATACAAATAACCGCTCGTAATTCATAGCTGACTTACCATTGCCTTTGCTAAAAGTTCATGCTGGTGTTCCTAGACCTCTTAACCAGATTAAAGTGAATCTGTGTGTTTCTATTCCTGCTGCAATCATATCTTTAATTGCAAAGCAGCCTTAATGACATGCCTCTAGGGACTTGGAGAGCCAGACAGGAGAATATAGGTTTTGTTTTCAGATCTGTCGTGGGTTTATGTTGTGACTTGGGGCATATTACTGAATCTCTCTGTCTTTACTTCTGTGATTAGGGGAATACTAAAACTACTTCCCTCATTCTCTGGAGTCCTGTAAAGTAAATGCTTGTGAGATGCTCAGAAGAAAGTGCATATAAATAAAATACAAATTATGTGCCAGTACAATAGTATGGAAATGAGGATTCCAAACAAAATTCCGTTTGAGTGTAAGTACCAAAGCAACAATGACACATTGATGTAGTGAGTCCAAGCACTATTGAGGGGAGTTGACAGCTGGATAAAAGTGACATTGGTTATGATTGTGCATTCAGAATCATTTTCCTAAGTGGAGGGATCATGTTGAATCTGATTTATCAAGACAGGCACGCTGAGCAACCTCTACATGCCAAAGAATTTCTCTGTAGTTGGTATTCTTCCTCAGCTACACTGGTCAGTCCAATAAAAAATGCCACCTTTTGCCTGTAAACCATGCCTTGCTATGACAAAGTACGTTATTTTAGCAGAAAGTCAAAAGGGACTCCAGTGATCTTTGTCAGGGGAGTTTCATAAGCAAGAAAATTGCACAGAACCTTTCTACAAGACAGACTTTGTGGTGGTGGGGATGTGTCTTATTAGAATGAATTATGAATGGTTATTAGATAAAAAAATAGGCAGCTTTAGTGCCACAATCTGAAGGAAGATTTTGAGGACCACAAGCTGAGAAGGAACTTTTTTCAGTGATACCAGTTATCCTAACAAAATACTTACCTAAAAACCTTGGTTTGCATGTTTCTTTAGATCATTAAGGCTACAGCACAACTGTCACTGAGGTTCATTCCCATTACTGATTAAACCACGGGGATTGAGTTAGTCGGTGTTAATTGCCATGACTGTCTTGGTTTTGTGTGCTGTAGTGAGCAGTTGAGGTAGGTGCAACAGGTAACCACCTACTGTAAGAAGGAGGCTTGTTAATAACTCTATACAGCTCTGCATTCAATATTTTTTTGGGGCTTTCCTTAAGAAAATGGAATGAACTGGAATATCCCACCTGCCCTTACCTGGGATGCTGGATGTACTGCTTAATACATGAGTCACATCAGACATAATGCAGCAGACTGCTGAGGGAGCAGCGATCCTTCGGTGGGATGGATTCTTTTAGGACAAAGCAGCTGGGGCAGAGTCTAAATGGCTGCACACTCTTTTGAACACAAGCCTGTCCTTTCAGTGTGGAAAGTGCCTCCCATTGCAGACGCCAGCTTAAACAAAAGAGAGTGACTTACATATCCAGCCCATCATCAAAGCCGACTTCGATTAAGTCCTTAACATGATATTGCTGAATGTATTGCAAAGCTGGCAAGTCAAAGGTCACAAAAGCCAAGCACAGGAGGCTGTAAACCGATTTCAGCTCAGGCGTGATCACCTCAAGTGCTGTCATTATCTGACACCAGAAGAAGGGTGTTTTTATGAAAGTAGTAACAAGATGTACATATTTAATTTTTTGCATTGAAAGAGTAAGGTAAAACCTGAAGTCTCCACATGAAAGATCGTACAATATAATAATGAAATTATATGCCTCTGTGTGTTTCTGTGATGTTTTATGTAATTTCTGTGATTTCTTATCTGCCTAACTCCTTCATAGTTTGTCTAAGTTAGCATTCCCACTTAGCTATTAATTTTATATTGCAGTTTTTAAGCAGCTGACACCAGTTCCCCTGGAAGAAAGCAAGACAGGTGTAGGAGTTGGACACTATGACAGTCTGCCTGTGGATACAGATAAATAAAAATGTATATTGTTTGGCAGGATGATGTATGCTTTTTCATTTATATAAAATAAAACTCTTCTGAGGGTGGTGAAAAGTCTCTGGGTTTAGAGCCTTCTGAAGAGGTTATTTCTACTAGCAGCTGTGGAGCAGAGAAAGCACCCTTTAAAGGCATATATTGAGTGTTTTTCTAGAACATTCTCAAGAAGAATGTTAGGTCTTAGTACAGCGTCAGCACACAGTTGTGCTTATGAGGTATCACAGAATCACAGAATCACAAGGGTTGGAAGGGACCCCGGGAGATCATCCTGTCCAACCCCCCTGCTAAAGCAGGTTCACCTAGAGCACATTACACAGGACATCATCCAGGCAGACTTTGAATATCTCCAGAGAAGGAGACTCCACAACCTCCCTGGGCAGCCTGTTCCAGTGCTCTGTCACCCTCAGAGTAAAGAAGCTTCTCCTCACATTCAACTGAAACCTCTTATGTTTCAGCTTGTACCCATTGCCCCTTGTCCTGTCGCTGGGCACCACTGCGAAGAGTCTGGCTCCATCCTCGTGACTTCCGCCCTGAAGATATTTGTATGTATTGATGAGGTCCCCTCTCAGTCTTCTCTTCTTTGAACAAGCCCAACTCTCTCAGCCTTTCCTCACAGGGGAGATGCTCCAGTCCCTTTATCATCCTAGTTGCTCTCCTCTGAACTCTTTCTAGGAGTTCCTCATCTTTCTTGAACTGGGGAGCCCAGAGCTGGACACAGTACTCCAGGTGGGGTCTC